>WNWK01007142.1:0-97186 GCA_009830355.1 Cherax destructor | reverse complement strand
TACAGCCCTGTGGGGGGTGTGACCGGAGGCATCAACCAACAACTTCTGAGATGGCTGGGGAGTCGTGGATGCATCAACAACGACTTCTGAGATGGCTGGGGAGTCGTGGAGGCATCAACAACGACTTCTGAGATGGCTGGGAGTCGTGGAGGCATCAACAACAACTTCTGAGATGGCTGGGGAGTCGTGGAGGCATCAACAACAACTTCTGAGATGGCTGGGGAGTCGTGGATGCATCAACAACGACTTCTGAGATGGCTGGGGAGTCGTGGATGCATCAACAACGACTTCTGAGATGGCTGGGGAGTCGTGAAGGCATCAACAACAACTTCTGAGATGGCTGGGGAGTCGTGGAGGCATCAACAACGACTTCTGAGATGGCTGGGGAGTCGTGGAGGCATCAACAACGACTTCTGAGATGGCTGGGGAGTCGTGGATGCATCAACAACGACTTCTGAGATGGCTGGGGAGTCGTGGATGCATCAACAAGCTAAGTAGCTTCATTTACAGTCCACAAGTTTTCAAACAGAAGTCAATATCGTAATATAAATAACAGCACTAGAGAAGATTTACACATATTAGCAATGCAAATCTTGAGCTAACTTTATCAGTGTGGAAAGTTTGAAGCCTATCAGAAGAGATAGTCTTAAGTAATTTTACAGAAAGTAATAATCGCCACTTTTTTAATCATAAGATTTATAAATATACTTTTACACAGCATAAAACAAAAGTCAGTCTTTAATGTTCATCAGTAGGCAAAGTTTGAAGTCGTTCAGAAGAAGCATTATCAAGGTTTCACTCGGAAAATTACTACAATTTTAAAACCAAAAATGGTAAATTGGCATCAGGTTAGAACCTATAAAGCTTCCTCTAGATAGATACACCAGGATTGAACGTTTGAAGCCGATCAGAAGAAGCATTTTCAAGTTACTGCACGAAATTTGCATTTACATGTCCAAAAGTGGCAAATTGGCACCTAAACAGTCCAGCATTACCCTGAACCTTCCTCTTAGAAAGATCCATAAATGCTGAAAGTTTGAAGCCGATCAGAAGAGGCGTTCACAAGCTCTTGCATGAAAACCTTGGGAGAAGCAAAATGCTGACAAGCCTCGTATGCAATCCGTTTCAGGGATTATCTGATTCCCAAAGCTCTTGTTCCACTGCTAGAGAGCTGAGGTCAGCATCTGTGCAAATCTCACTCATCATGCAGCTTAAATATTTGTCAATGTTCTTCATTTCAGTGATAATGGGGAGTCGTGACCGCAAGTGAGATATTTGAAAGAGAAAATGTTTGTATGTGTGTGTGTGTGTGTGTGTGTGTGTGTGTGTGTGTGTGTTGTCTGTGTGTGTGTGTGTGTGTGTGTGTGTGTGTTCTGTCTGTGTGTGTGTGTGTGTGTGTGTGTGTGTGTACATCGGAGGGATAACTACTCCAAAAATCTGTAGTTCCAATCTGTGGATCTGTGGTTGCAATCGCATTTGTTGTCCTCAGCTGGGTGAAGCCTCCATCAGGAGCCCGTGCCGGTGTTGACACGGGAGGCAGGCGCCCTGGCAAGGAATATAACAGCTCAAATATTGACATTCACTCACGCCTCAACCAGCCGCTGTGGACCACACAAACCCTTCAACCTTTTTCATCTGTTTCTCCAGCGCCACAGTATTTTCCACCTCTTCCTCTCTCCTCATTCACACACACACACACGGGCAGGGCCAGGAACTGAGTCGACCACTGCATCCACATAAAGGTGAGTACACACACACACACACACACACACACACACACACAGGAGACAGCAGGTGGCATTAAACTACAGACCAGTATCACTGACATGCATATAATACAAAGTCATGGAGAAGCTTATCAGGAACAGAGTGGTGGAGCACCTAAAAAGGAATGATGATATACACGATAACCAGCACCGTTTCATAGAAGAGAAATCCTGCATCACAAACCTACTGGAGTTTTTCGACAAGATGACAGAAGTAAGACAGGACAGAGAGAGGGGTGGGTAGACCGCATTTTCTTGGACTGCAAGAAGGTTTTCGACACAGTTCTGCGCAAGAGATTAGTGCAAAAGCTGGAGGAGCAGGCAGGAATAACTGGAAAGGCATTGCAATGGATCAGAAAATACCTGCAGGAAAGAAACAAGGAGTGACGGTACGTGAAGAGGTGTCAGACTGGACACCTGTGACGAGCGGAGTTCCAAAAGGGTCAGTCCTAGGGTCAGTGCTGTTTCTGGTACATGTGAATGACATGACGAAAAGAACACATTCAGAGAAGTTCCTGTTTGCAGACGATGTGAAGGAAATGTGGTGAATTTAAGTTGATGAGGATCAGGTGGGACTACAAAGGGATCTGGACAGGCTGCAAGCATGGTCTCTTGGAGTTCAACCCCACCAAGTGCAAAGTCATTAATATTGGCGAAGGGCAAAGAAGACCGCTGACAGAGTACAGGCTAGTGGGGCCAAAGACTGCAAACCTCCCTCAAGGAAAAGAATAGTCGGGTTAGTCTAATACCGAGCACATCTTTTGTGGCGCACATCAACCAAATAACTGGTGCAGCATACGGATGCCTGGCAAACCTAAGAATAGCTTTTCGATACATGAGTAAAGAATCATTTAAGACTCTGTACACCGCATATGCCAGGCCCATACTGGAGTATGCAGCACCAGTATGGAACTCACACCTGGTCAAGCACGTCAAGAAATTAGAGAAAGTGCAAAGGTTTACAACAAGACTAGTCACGGAGCTAAGGGGTATGACCTGCGAAGAGACGTTAAAGGAAATCAATCTGACGACACTTGAGGACAGGAGAGATAGGGGAGACGTGATATTGACACATAAAATACTGAGAGTAACTGATAGGATGAATAGAGACAGGACATTTCAGAGATGGAACACAACAACAAGGGGACACAAATAGAAGTTGAAACCTCAGATGAGTCACAGGGATGTTAGGAAATATTCCTTCAGCCATATAGTTGTCAGGAAGTGGAACAATCTGGAGAGTGATGTAGTGGAGGCAGGATGCATACATAGCTTTAAGAAGAGATACGACAAAGCTCAAGGAGCAAAAAGAGAGGGGACCTAGTAGCGACCAGCGAAGAGGCGGGACCAGGAGCTGTGAATTGACTTCTGCAATCGCAAATAGACGTAGTCGTGAAGAGTCTGGTGCAGAGACAAGAAGACTGGCGCTTATATACTGGCTTCTTATGTACTGACCCTTCCCTCCGGTATGACCTACTTTCACCGGAGAATCCCGTCTATCAGTGACAAATTCTTCGTCTGCTACACATCCTTTACCACCTGATGCCAGTATATAAGCGCTAGCCCTCTTGCCTGTATTAACAAAATGGGTATAACTATGACCATAATTTTTAAAGGGGTGGACCGGTAAGCCAGCGGAAGGCCTCGGTCAGATGACCAAAAGCTCCAACGGTGGGTCATCATCTGACTAAGATCTGCGTCAGGAAACACTTGTCCTGTTTCCTGACGAACCTTACCTACCCTAACCTTCTTGCCTGTGCTCTAGACTCTTCACGACTACGCTGCTCTTCACCAACTCCAAGGTTGAGGGACATAGTTCTACTGTCTTCCAATTATGTCCTTGAATTTGTATTGATAAAGCCACTGGATGGCGAAATGTCTACAATAAAGAAACCCAGATGTTGCACATGTCTAATTTTCTTGTTGTCGGTACTGTATTCCATTCATGTACAACTCCCAACCAAACAAATCTTCTGCTTAGAAGCTCCTCAAAACAGGATCTTGTGATGGAAAATGTTCTTATGGACTACAAGAATTGAATTGAGACCCAGTGAAAATAAGAATGAGTTGAGGGAGAACACAAAAAAAGTCGTTTGTTAGAAGAAGAGGGAGTTGTTGAAAATTATATAAAATACCGACTAATTGAAGATACCCAGCTGTTGCACGTGTCTTAATCTTCAAGAAGATGGAGGTTGGTAAGAAAAGGAAATTCCCAGAATACAGAAATCTCTCAAGGTTCACCCCCTTCCCTGCCCATCTGTCATCAAGACCAACTCTAGGCCTTCCATTCCCATTTCTCCACAATAACATGCTCACACCCTCCCCCCTATATAACTGTAGCCCTGAATCTCTCCGTGCAACAATGCACACACCAACTCCAGTATAAACTCTCCTCTCTCCTTGCAAATGAATGGATAACGGCAGACATCATAGCTATCACAGAGACAAAACTAACTGAAATATATATATGTGTGTGTGTGTACTCACCTAGTTGTACTCACCTAGTTGTGGTTGCAGGGGTCGAGTCATAGCTCATGGCCCCCGCCTCTTCACTGGCCGCTACTGGGTCACTCTCCCTGCGCCATGAGCTTTATCATACCTCTTCTTAAAGCTATGTATGGAACCTGCCTCCACTACATCGCTTCCCAAACTATTCCACTTCCCGACCACTCTGTGACAGAAGAAATACTTCCTAACATCTCTGTGATTCATCTGAGTCTTCAACTTCCAACTGTGTCCCCTTGTTACTGTGTACCATCTCTGGAGCATTCTGTCTCTGTCCACCTTGTCAATTTCTCTCATTATCTTATATGTCGTTATCATGTCCCCCCTATCTCTCATGTCCTCCAGTGTCGTCAGGTCGATTTCCCTTAACCTCTCCTCGTAGGACATACCCCTTAGCTCCGGGACTAGTCTTGTTGCAAACCTTTGCACTTTCTCTAGCTTCTTTACGTGTTTGGCTAGATGTGGGTTCCAAACTGGTGCTGCATACTCTAGTATGGGCCTAATGTACACAGTGTACAGGGTCCTGAACGATTCTTTATTAAGATGTCGGAATGCTGTTCTTAGGTTTGCTAGGCGCCCGTATGCTGCAGCAGTTATTTGGTTGATGTGCGCCTCAGGAGATGTGCCTGGTGTTATACTCACCCCAAGATCTTTTTCCTTGATTGAGGTTTGTAGTCTCTGGCCCCCTAGACTGTACTCTGTCTGCGGTCTTCTTTGCCCTTCCCCACTCTTCATGACTTTGCACTTGGTGGGGTTGAACTCCAGGAGCCAATTCCTGGACCAGGCTTACAGCCTGTCCAGATTCCTTTGTAGTTCTGCCTGGTCCTAGTCCGATTGAATTCTTCTCATCAACTTCACATCATCTGCAAACAGGGACACTTCGGAGTCTATTCCTTCTGTCATGTCGTTCACAAATACCAGAAACAGCACCGGTCCTAGGACTGACCACTGTGGAACCCCACTCGTCACCGGCGCCCACTCTGACACCTCGCCACGTACCATGAATCGCTGCTGTCTTCCTAACAGGTATTCCCTGATCCATTGTAGTGCCTTCCCTGTTATCACTGCCTGGTCCTCCAGCTTCTGCACTAATCTCTTGTGTGGAAGTGTGTCAAACGCCTTCTTGTAGTCCAGGAATATGCAATCTACCTACCCTTCTCTCTCTTGTCTTACTGCTGTCACCCTGTCATAGAACTCCAGTAGGTTTGTGACACAGGATTTCCCCTCCCAGAAACCGTGTTGGCCGTCGTTGATAAGCTAGGTGCTCCACCACTCTTCTCCTGATAATCTTCTCCATGGCCTTGCATACTATACATGTCAGTGACACTGGTCTGTAGTTTAGTGCTACGTTCCTGTCTCTTTTTTTAAAAATTGGAACTACATTTGCTGTCTTCCATACCTCAGGTAGTTGCCCTGTTTCGATAGACGTGTTGAAGATTGTTGTTAGGGGTACACATAGTTCCTCTGCTCCCTCTCTCAGGACCCATGGAGAGATGTTATCCGGCCCCATCGCCTTTGAGGTATCCTGCTCGCTTAGCAGCCTCTTCACTTCCTCCTCAGTTGTGTGTATTGTGTCCAGCACCTGATAGTGTACCCCACCTCTCCTCCTTTCTGGAGGCCCTTCTATCTCCTCTGTGAACACCTCTTTGAATGTGTGTGTGTGTGTGTGTAGGACTCAAACCTACAGCACTTTGCATCGAAGTACACAAAGTATACAGCACTTTGGCCACTCAGCCAGATCCCAGTAGTGCATACCTTGATGCAGAGTGTGCAGGTTCGAATCTTGCTGTGGACCGAGAGATAATGTTTGTAAAGAATTTCGCAATAAATCAGCAATACAGGCGCAGGTGATGGAAACGAAAATTCATTTCCAACACACTATGCATAATTTTGTGATGACTTGAATAGATTGAGCAGAGTTAGTTTGAATAGAAAATAGATGACAGATTTTACATCAAAGATAATATATATTAATTAACTCATCCATTGCCTCGTAGTATTGAAAATTTTCTTGCACAACCCGAACATTGATGAGGTAAATTCTGAAATTATGAGGAACGGAGCTTGAGTGAGTTATGGGCAGCAGCAGCAGCAGCAGCGTGTGCCAAGACCAGATGACTGGCCTGATCTCTCTCTCTACACCAGTGTTTGTTGACACTGAGCTGACGGCTCCTCTCAACACACTCATGACTCCTTTTGAGATCTTTATCTACTCCCCGGCTCCTGGGACCCTTGAGTTTCTCTCCCTTTCCCCTCCCCCCGGCTCCTGGGGGTCTTAAGTCTTAAGAGTGTCTCCCTTCGAACTTGGGGTGCTTAAGTGCACTTAATCACCCCTGCTCCTGGGGTGATTAAGTGCGTCTGCCTCGTCTAATACGGTGCTAAAGTGTATTTCACCCTGCTCCTGGGGTGATTAAATATGTCTATGGGTTATGTGGAGAAATTTCTCCAGGAGGGGGGGGGATCTGCCCCCTTCAGCCTTTTCAAGCCCTTTTCAACTGAGAGGCCCAGCCCTCAGAAAGGGGCAGTGACGTCTTGTTTTTCTTCTGCGTCAAATTGTCACGGCTGACCACTGTTGTAATTTGGATGGGTTAATGATAGATAATCAATCTCTTACTGTAGTAGGAAAATTAAGAAAATCTTAAACCCATTCTAATATCTTGTTAAAGATACATACACAGTCGTCTAAGCCCAGACACAGCAAGAAATCAGGCATTCTGCATTGCTTCCTGTAGAAGTTTGGCAAGCAAGAGAAACATGCTTGATCGACACTTCCTTTATGTCAGGGCACGCTGGACGAGCTAGGGGCGAGGAGGAGATTAGATTGCTTTATCACATCCCAGAAGGAACATTAACGCTGGGGGTTAACGGATAAAAAACTCTGTTCAGCGTGTTTTTTGTGTATAAAAGACAATCCACAGTAGCGGTATATTACAGAGAAGTGTGTGCAGCTTCTTGTAGTGACATTACTTGAAATAGACAAATATTGAAGAAGAATGTAATAACAGCGTGTGTAACAAAGTTCCAGACAAGGACGTGTGACATTCCTCAGCGATACTTCTTCCATCAAGACAGCATTGTCCGGGTGTGAATTAAGGGTCCGATACAAATACCCAGGTAAGTCTGCTCAGACGTTTTAAAGTTCTATTGACTGCACAGTTAGAAACTGATTTATGTTCTAGGCAGATTTATGACACACCCGGTAATGCAAGGGCTTTTTAGCCAAACTCAGTAAGTTATTCAGTATTCCTCTACTGAATATAGTGATATACACTCCTCTGGGGCAATTATTCTTATACTCACTTATTTCCAACAGCCCTAAGGGATTGGAGTGGACAACTCCTTTAAAATGACTTCGGGGATGGCTGCGAAGACGTAGAGTCGTCAATAAGCTAAGTAGGTTAGTACAGTAAATTTATATTCTTATTCTTTACTCCAATTTCTTACAGGTTAAATGTGTCTATTGGTGTTTAAATATGGAATGCTTAAGCATCTTTCTCCTTCCTCCTTGAGTGCCTAAGTGCCTTCACTAGATAATGAGGTGATTGAATGTGCCTTCCCCAGCTCCTGGGGTCTTAAGAATATCTCCCCTGTAACCTGGTGTGCTTCACTGTTTCTCACCCAGCACCTGGGGTGCTTGAGTGTGTCTTCTCTGGCTTTTAGGGTGCGTAAGTGTGCCTTCCCTGGCTCACTTACGAACTGGGGTGCTTGAAGGTCTCTCCCTGTCGCCAGGAGTGCCTGAAGGTTCTCCCTGGCATCTGGAGTGTCTGAAGGTCTCTCCCCTGGCAACTGGAGAGCCTGAAGGTCTCTCCTGGCATCTGGAGTGCCTGAAGGTCTCTCTCCTGGCATCTGAGGTCTGAAGTTCGGCACTGGGTGCCTGAAGGTCTCTTCGCGTCTGAGTGCTGAAGGTCTTCTGGCATCTGGAGTGTCTGAAGGTCTCTTCCCTGGCATCTGGAGTGCTGAAGGTCTCTTCCTGGCATCTGGAGTCTGAAGGTCTCTCCACTGGCATCTGGTCGAGTCTGCAGGGTGCCTGAAGGTCTCTCACCTAGCATCTGGAGTGCCTGAAGGTCTCTTCCTGGCATCTGGAATGTCTGAAGGTCTCTCCTCTGGCATCTGGAGTGTCTGAAGGTCTCTCCCTGGCATCTGGAGTGCTGAAGGTCTCTCCCTGGCATCTGGAGTGTCTTAAGGTCTCTTCTCTGGCATCTGGAGTGTCTGAAGGTCTCTTCCCTGGCATCTGGAGTGTCTTAAGGTCTCTTCCCTGGCATCTGGAGTGCCTGAAGGTCTCTCACCTAGCATCTGGAGTGCCTGAAGGTCTCCCCTGGCATCTAGAGTGTCTGAAGGTCTCTTCCCTGGCATCTGGAGTGTCTTAAGGTCTCTTCACACACTCGTCGTGCTGAGAGACACATCTTCCATAAGCTCACCTTCCTGCTTTAAATAAATCAACATTAACTGCTGCAACGTGTGCAATAATCTGAATGATAATTTCTCTACTATTTAGCTGGCACCAATATCAGCACTAACATCAGTATCAGAAGCAGCATTAATATCAGCACCAACATCAATATCAGCACAAAATCAATATCAGCACATCAATATCAGCACCAACATCAATATCAACACCAACATCAGTATTAGCACCAACATCAACATCAGCACCAACATCAACATCAGCACCAACATCAACATCAGCACCAACATCAATATCAGCACCAACATCAATATAAACATCAACATTGGCACAAACATCAACATTGGCACAAACATCAACATTGGCACACACATCAACATCAGCACCAACATCAACATCAGCACCAACATCAACATCAGCACCAACATCAATATCAGCACCAACATCAGTATCAGCATCAATATTGGCACAAACATCAACATATCAACATTGGCACATACATCAACATCAGCACCAACATCAATATCAGAACCAACATCAACATTAGCACCAACATCAATATCAGCACCAACATCAGTATCAGCATCAATATCAGCACCAACATCAATATAAACATCAACATCAGCAACGCCTAAGAAAGTGCACATAGCCTTGTCTATCCTCGTCTAGATCCTCCTTAATTCATCTCAGTTTTCCCGTCTTCCTGACAGCCAGTTTCCTCATAATGTAAAGTACAATTTGTAAACAAACGATCAGCTGGCTCACCTGAATACGTTTTTTTACCAATACATTGCTCAATATCCTTCCTTCCCATTATTAAAGGGCTAAAATAATGACTCCTCCCTCCAACCACTTCCCATAAATATGTAAATTATTAAGAGAATTTGTGGGAAATGATTGGTGAGCAACTGAGGAAGTAAGATCTGGTAGCATATCCATCAAGAGGAAGGTGTCATGATGGCGGTGATGAAGGGCTCTTGATCCAAGGAGTTGGCATTTCTCTATTTCCTCCTCACATATATGTACCTCCATCTGAATTATGGATTCAGATTCTCTATAAAACAATAAATGTAATGATACTGATATTAATAATGATAATAATAAAAATTATTATAATAATAATTAGTAAAAATAGTATCAATACTAATTATTACAATAATATTCATTAATACTAATAATCCCATTCCTCAGGCGCTGAATGATCCTGAAGGGCTTAGTGCTTCCCCATGAATATAATACTACTCAGATGGGCTTGGCAGCCCCCTTTCCCCTCAGCCGGGGAGGATCTGAGCAACTCTTTCTGAAGAGGATCAGGATCTCTTTTACTCTCCGGGATACCCAAATAACGTTCATCCTACCTTATTTTTACGAGTCTCAATAGCGTTGGCAGGTGGACCTACATGTGTACAGGCAGGGAGGAAGGTATGGTGCCTGCCATCACCACGGTATGGTGACCAGTGTTGCAAAGACAGGGAGGAAGGTATGGTGCCTGCCTTCACCACGGTATGGTGACCAGTGTTGCAAAGACAGGGAGATAGGTATGGTGCCAGCCATCACCACGGTATGGTGACCAGTGTTGCATTTCAGTGATCACAAGTCTGGCTGATGGCGGTATGGATGCTGTAAGTGTTAGTCCATCTATACCGGTCTTCAAACATCGTTGTTGTTGCATTTTCAGGGCTATGACGCTTTTGCCGTCTGTTTTTCCTATCCTTTTTTCTTCTCAACTTTGTTTCACCTTGTCTGGCCCTTCTTCTCAGGTGGCGAATTCTGAGCTCAGTCTCTGCTGGGTCTGCCATATCCCTCTCCCTCTCTCCCTCTCCCTCTCCCTCTCCCTCTCCCTCCCCTCCATTCAAGATATTCAAATGACGTCTCTTTATTCAGAATGAATCGCTAAATCATTTCGCATTTTTTCACATTTAAATGCAAATATTCATCACCTGAACAGCACCACAACGCAACTTCATCAAGGTCATTATCATATTTTTCATAAAATTTTAAAATTTTAAAATGTTTTGAATAATCTATAAAACAATGGCGTATAATGAAGCGGCATTGCTTGACGCTGCTGGTGTATGCTGGTGCTGTCGTCAGTGTATTAAGACGCTGCTGGTGTATGCTGTTGCTGTCGTCAGTGTATTAAGACGCTGCTGGTGTATGCTGGTGCTGTCGTCAGTGTATTAAGACGCTGCTGGTGTATGCTGGTGCTGTCGTCAGTGTATTAAGACGCTGCTGGTGTATGCTGGTGCTGTCGTCAGTGTATTAAGACGCAGCTGGTGTATGCTGGTGCTGTCGTCATTGTATTAAGACGCTGCTGGTGTATGCTGGTGCTGTCGTCAGTGTATTAAGACGCAGCTGGTGTATGCTGGTGCTGTCGTCATTGTATTAAGACGCTGCTGGTGTATGATGGTGCTGTCGTCAGTGTATTAAGACGCAGCTGGTGTATGCTGGTGCTGTCGTCAGTTTATTAAGACGCTGCTGGTGTATGCTGGTGCTGTCGTCATTGTATTAAGACGCAGCTGGTGTATGCTGGTGCTGTCGTCAGTTTATTAAGACGCTGCTGGTGTATGCTGGTGCTGTCGTCAGTGTATTGGGACGCAGCTGGTGTATGCTGGTGTTGTCAGTTTATTAAGACGCTGCTGGTGTATGCTGGTGCTGTCGTCAGTGTATTAAGACGCAGCTGGTGTATGCTGGTGCTGTCGTCATTGTATTAAGAAGCTCTTACTGTTAAGAGCTTTTACTAGTGTTAAAGCACCGTGAGAAAGTCAGGTTCCGCCGGGCAGGTGGCGCTGCAGCTGCTACTCCTGGGTGGTTATCAAGGCGCTGCAACTGCTACTCCTGGGTGGTTATCAAGGCGCTGCAGATGCTACTCCTGGGTGGTTATCAAGGCGCTGCAGATGCTACTCCTGGGTGGTTATCAAGGAGCTGCGGCTGCTACTCCTGGGTGGTTATCGGCGCTGCAGCTGCTACTCCTGGTGGTTATCAGGCGCGCAGCTGCTACTCCTGGTGGTTATCGGCGCTGCGGCTGCTACTCTGGGTGGTATCAAGGCGCTGCAGCTGCTACTCCTGGGTGGTTATCAGGCTGCGCTGCTACTCCGGGGTGGTTATCAGGCGCTGCGGCTGCTACTCCTGGGTGGTTATCGGCTGCAGCTGCTACTCCTGGGTGGTTATCAGGCGCGCAGCGCTACTCCTGGGTGGTTATCAAGGCGCGCAGCTGCTATCCTGGGTGGTTATCAGGCGCTGCGCTGCTACTCCTGGGGGTTATCAGGCGCTGCGCTCGCTACTCCTGGTGGTTATCGGCGCGCAGCTGCTACTCCTGGGTGGTTATCAAGCGCTGCGCTGCTACTCCTGGGTGAGTTATAAGCGCGCTGTATGCTGGTGCTTCGCGTGTATAAGGCGCTGGTGTATGCTGGTGTTGTCGCGTTGCAGCTGCTACTGCTGGTGTTAGTCATGATGCGGCTGCCCCGTGGTTATGCGCTGCAGCTGCTACTCCTGGTGGTTATCAAGGCGCGCCTGCTACTCCTGGTGGTTATCAAGGCGCTGCAGTGCTACTCCTGGGTGGTTATCAAGGCGCTGCAGTGCTACTCTGGTGGTTATCAAGGAGCTGCGGCTGCACTCCTGGTGGTTATCGCGCTGCAGCTGCTACTCCTGGGTGGTTATCAAGGCGCTGCGCTGCTACTCCTGGGTGGTATCAGCGCTTGCGCGTACTCCTGGGTGGTTATCAGCTGCAGCTGCTACTCCTGTGGTTATCAAGGCGCTGCTGTGCTGCTCTCCTGGGTGGTTATCAACGCGGCGCTGCGGCTGCTACTCCTGGGTGGTTATCAAGGCGCTGCAGCTGCTACTCCTGGGTGGTTATCAAGGCGCTGCAGCTGCTACTCCTGGGTGGTTATCAAGGCGCTGCAGCTGCTACTCCTGGGTGGTTATCAAGGCGCTGCAGCTGCTACTCCTGGGTGGTTATCAAGGCGCTGCAGCTGCTACTCCTGGGTGGTTATCAAGGCGCTGTGGCTGCTACTCCTGGGTGGTTATCAAGGCGCTGCAGCTGCTACTCCTGGGTGGTTATCAAGGCGCTGCAGCTGCTACTCCTGGGTGGTTATCAAGGCGCTGCAGCGGCTACTCCTGGGTGGTTATCAAGGCGCTGCAGCTGCTACTCCTGGGTGGTTATCAAGGCGCTGCAGCTGCTACTCTTTGGTTGTTATCAAGGCGCTGCAGCTGCTACTCCTGGGTGGTTATCAAGGCGCTGCAGCTGCTACTCCTGGGTGGTTATCAAAGCGCTGCAGCTGCTACTCCTGGGTGGTTATCAATGCGCTGCAGCTGCTACTCCTGGGTGGTTATCAAGGCGCTGCGGCTGCTACTCCTGGGTGGTTATCAAGGCGCTGCAGCTGCTACTCCTGGGTGGTTATCAAGGCGCTGCAGCTGCTACTCCTGGGTGGTTATCAAGGCGCTGCAGCTGCTACTCCTGGGTGGTTATCAAGGCGCTGCGGCTGCTACTCCTGGGTGGTTATCAAGGCGCTGCAGCTGCTACTCCTGGGTGGTTATCAAGGCGCTGCAGCTGCTACTTCTGGGTGGTTATCAAGGCGCTGCAGCTTCTACTCCTGGGTGGTTATCAAGGCGCTGCATTTGCTACTCCTGGGTGGTTATCAAGGCGCTGCAGCTGCTACTCCTGGGTGGTTATCAAGGCGCTGCAGCTGCTACTCCTGGGTGGTTATCAAAGCGCTGTGGCTGCTACTCCTGGGTGGTTTTCAAGCGCTGCAGCTGCTACTCCTGGGTGGTTATCAAGGCGCTGCAGCTGCTACTCCTGGGTGGTTATCAGGCGCTGCAGCGGCTACTCCTGGGTGGTTATCAAGCGCTGCAGCTGCTACTCCTGGGTGGTTATCAAGCGCTGCAGCTGCTACTCCTTGGTGGTTATCAAGGCCTGCAGCTGCTACTCCTGGGTGGTTATCAAGGCGCTGCAGCTGCTACTCCTGGGTGGTTATCAAAGCCTGCAGCTGCTACTCCTGGGTGGTTATCAAGGCGCTGCAGCTGCTACTCCTGGGTGGTTATCAAGGCGCTGCGGCTGCTACTCCTGGGTGGTTATCAAGGCGCTGCAGCTGCTACTCCTGGGTGGTTATCAAGGCGCTGCAGCTGCTACTCCTGGGTGGTTATCAAGGCGCTGCAGCTGCTACTCCTGGGTGGTTATCAAGGCGCTGCGGCTGCTACTCCTGGGTGGTTACTAGGCGCTGCAGCTGCTACTCCTGGGTGGTTATCAAGGCGCTGCGGCTGCTATTTCTGGGTGGGTATCAAGGCGCTGCAGCTGCTACTCCTGGGTGGTTATCAAGGCGCTGCAGCTGCTACTCCTGGGTGGTTATCAAGGCGCTGCAGCTGCTACTCCTGGGTGGTTATCAAGGCGCTGCGGCTGCTACTCTTGGGTGGTTATCAAGGCGCTGCGGCTGCTACTCCTGGGTGGTTATCAAGGCGCTGCAGCTGCTACTCCTGGGTGGTTATCAAGGCGCTGCGGCTGCTACTCCTGGGTGGTTATCAAGGCGCTGCAGCTGCTACTCCTGGGTGGTTATCAAGGCGCTGCAGCTGCTACTCCTTGGTGGTTATCAAGGCGCTGCGGCTGCTTCTCCTGGGTGGTTATCAAGGCGCTGCAGCTGCTACTCCTGGGTGGTTATCAAGGCGCTGTGGCTGCTACTCCTGGGTGGTTATCAAGGCGCTAGCTGCTACTCCTGGGTGGTTATCAAGGCAGGCCCCTTGATGCTGCTGAAGAACTTTTGATAAATTGCATAGAGGCAACTTCTTTCCTCTTCCTCCTCCTTGGATCCAACCTAATTATCATCCATTTCCGAAGCTCTGTATAACCCTAGATGTTTAGCGCATCCCCAGGAAAATTATATAAATTATATATAGTTTGTTACCTTAAAACTCATAAAATTTATATATATACATATACATATATATCAATAACAAAACTGCCTGCCCCATGGTGAGCAAAACCCCACGACGCTCTAACCCGCAGGACCACGCATGGATTGCGTGGTCCTGTGGGTTAGAGCGTCATGGGTTTTCGCTCACCATGAGGCGGGCGAAAGGAGCATGGGTTCGAATTCTTGGCTTGTCGCAGTGTTGTTATTGACTAATACCCCTTGTTCGGTGTCACATATTATATATATATATATATATATATATATATATATATATATATATATATATATATATATATATATATATATATATATATATATATATATATATATATATACGTATATTGTGTGTTGTGGAGAAAAATCTTCAGTTTTAAAGGGGGGGGGTGACTAGTGGACTACGACTTCCTTGTTCCCTCAACAGCTTTATTAAAGACATATGTGTATAAGGCGTCACCAAGCACGCTCTCTCCATGCTAGAATTTCTGAGCAACTACACAACGAGGTTAAACCTAGAGTAATTGCTCTTTCCTCATAGCAGGAAAATTGCAAGTAAACCTGTGCTCCACTTAGTCTACAAGTCAGGGACATTATGACTATTAACCCACCGCTAAACAACAGGGAAACAAGCCTCTTGTGTTAAATTCTGTTACAATGTCTAGTAGGAAGGTCTATAAAGCTGAAGTCAACGTTTCCTTTGTTGGTACGAGGAGATGAGGGCACAACGTAGAGCGCAAGGCTAGACTTACGGCAGCAGAGCGTAAATACATCACAAAATCTCCAGCTGATGTCAACGACAATAGTGAATTTGTGAGCTAGACTCTGAAATACTATCAATTTCCACTAGGAAATTTAACTAGTGAAAATAGTACAAACATGAGTGTAGTGATCTGCGGTGTAAATCACGATTAAATGTGTTTTAATGTGTTTTCTTGGTGTACGCTCAGGCGTAAGCGAACAATGGGAGAAAATCTCTGCCACTGTTAAAGTGACTGTGAAGCCTTCCAAGTGATAAGACATTACGGCGATGTATGGATTAGCAGCGCTCAAGACATCATTCCCGGGGTCATTAATTAAACCTCCCCTTCAATAAGTTAGGGGAAATTGGGTCAGTTACAATACCCAGGTAAGTCCTGTCATACTCATATCGTCTTACGTTAGCTGCAGCTAAGGTAAATATGAAATTTGATTGGGGTTACCAATAGAACCCCATGACACAAAAGCTTTACGCCCAATAATGAGTACCATGGTGCATTTACAATCAAATGTGAAATGCTGGAAATATATCTTCCATTGGGTTATAATGTGTTACTCACCATTCGACAGCCCAGTTGAGGGAATATTGCTCATTCGAGACTCCTTGAACAGCGGCTGCAAAAAGTCTGATTGATCAACAGAAGCTAAGTATATTTCTGTTTATATTTATTATGTCAGAAAGCAGATTTGGCATATAAGATCACCCCACAATTTGCTCGTATATCAAATCAATTTTCCTAATTGAAATTAATTGAAATGCCATTAATTGTTCCAGCCCCCCAGAAAACACCCCCATTTTTTATTACGGTTTTTTAAATAAGAAAAATGTATTTATAAATAAGAAATATTTTATACTCCTCCCACCACCTTCACTACTCCACCCACCACCTTCATTACTCCATATATATATATATATATATATATATATATATATATATATATATATATATATATATATATATATATATATATATATATATAGCAAAAAGATCACAGTAAACAGGTGATATCAAAATATGCAAGACAACCACTATGAAAAAATAGAAGAATTCCAAGCGCTTTCGTGACTACTCACATTATCAAGGAACTATATTTTTCATAGTGGTTGTCTTCATATAATATATATATATATATATATATATATATATATATATATATATATATATATATATATATATATATATATATATATATATGAACCAAGATGTCCTCCATTGAACAACTTTACCAGCAGCTTGAGGAGGAGGTTAGGGTGGCTAAGCTCCAGATATGGTGATTGAGGGAGGAAGGAACCTGGACAGTTGCCGGACATCATGGAACCAAGCTAAGGATCAAAAGGACGGATGGAGAGGTAAAAACGATGAAGAACCAGGAGGATACTGTGGAAACTTTGAACCTATTCTCCATGCTACCCGATGAATGTAAGGCAATTACTGGGAATGTTACAACGAAGAACAAGGAAGGTAAGAACATTGTGCTTGTTAGGGACAGTCAGATTAGGTACATGGATAGGGAGTTCTGCTTGAAGGATAGGAGGAGGAGACAGAGGGTTTGCTTTCGTGGGGCTTGGATGGAGGATATCATTAGCTGGCTTGACAACATCATGAACGGTAATGGGATCAATCCAATTATCTGCCTCAGTGCTGGAGGCAATGATGTAGGCAAGCGTAGAATTGAGGATTTAGTTAGAAGGTACAGGACAGCAGTAGACATAATTAGGAAGAAGGGGGGGGGCAGTTATATGTGGCATTTTGCCAAGAAGGGGTGTTGAAAATGAATGGTTGTCCAGAACAATTGGTATTAATTGTTGACTGAACAAACACTATAAGGATAATGCAGTATCATACATTGGCAACTGGGACCACTTTCATGGAAGAAATTACATGTATGCCAGGGATGGGGTTCACTAATCCAGGGCAGGTGTGGGTTTTCTCGCCGAATAGGAAAAAGGTGCAGAAGAAAAAACGTATTAATGTATTTTCTGTTAACAGTCGAAGTGGAAGAAATAAGATTAATGAATTACGTTTGGTAGCGTGTGCTGGGAACTTCGATGTCATTGCAATAACTGAAACATGGTATAGTTTAAAGAGTCGAGATATGATTGCTGAGTGTCATATTCAAGGGTTTAAGTTGTTCCATGTAGCTAGATATAACGGGAAAGGGGGTGGAGTTGATTTGTATATGCGAGAAAATATAAATTGTTTCATAAAAACAGAATCTGTGTTGGTAGAATTTCTAGAAAGTCAAGAGAAACTTGTTTTAGGTGTGATATATCGTCCTCCTGGCTCAGAGAAATGGAGGGAGACTTCGTTGGGACGAAATTGTTAGGGCTTCTAGACACAATAACGCAGTGATAGTGGGGGATTTTCACTTAGTCAAATTGACTGGACTTCTTTGACCGGTAATCTGGAATCCAGTGACTTTCTGGAAGTAGTTCAGGATTGCTGTCTGAGCCTACCAGAGGTAATAATTTGCTTGACTTAGTCTTGTTAAATAAATAAACCCTCGAAAATAATCTGGAGATCACTGAAGAACTTGGCGCAAGTGATCACAAATCTGTTACTTTTAATATTACCTGGAAGTACCAAGATAGGGATAATACGGTAAAAGTCCCCGATTTTCGTTCTGCCGATTATAATGGACTTAGGAAACACCTGTCTAATCTTGATTTGGGTAGTGTAGCTAATGATTATATTGACAATGATCATACTCGTGATAACGAAGGAATCTGCGTTTATGATTTTTTGCTTAATAATGTACAACATGTACAGAGTATACATATTCCCCAGAGAGAAATTAGGTCAAATAAGAATGACTCTAGATGGATTAATAATAGACTAAAGCATCTATTGGGAGAGAAAAGAGGAATTTATAGGCTCATCAAAAGAGGAGAGGTTAACCTTATTGATCAATATGCTCATTTTAAGAGAGAATTAAAAAGGGGAATTAAAAAAGCTGAACACGAAATTAGAGTTGATAATGAATCAAAAACTAATCCAAAAAAGTTCTTTCAAGTGAATAGGATAAAAGTCAGGGAAAAAACGGGACCGTTGAGAACTGGGGCTGGACAGCTGACTGAAAATGAACAGGAAATGTGTTCTCTATTTAATGGTTATTTCTTGTCAGTCTTTACACAGGAAGACATAAATAATACCCTAGAAATTGATAATTATTTAATTCCTGAAGAAAACCAATTAAGGAATATTACTGTCACGAGGGAAATGGTTATCAAACAGGTAGATAAACTGAAGCAAAATAAGTCCCCGAGCCCTGATGAATTATTTTCAAGATTGCTTAAGAAATCCAAGTTGGAACTTAGTCAGCAATTAACTAGCGTGTTTAATGAGTCCATCCAATCTGGTGTTGTGCCAGAGATGTGAAAGATGGCTAATATTATCCCTATATTTAAATCAGGGGATAAGTCCATTCCATCAAATTACCGTCCAATAAGCCTGACGTTTATAGTAGGCATATTATTAGAATCAATTATAGCTGATATTATTAGAAGTCACCTTGAAGAGTATAATTTGATTAATGAATCTCAGCATGGACTCACAAGAGGTCGTTCCTGTCTGACAAATTTACTTACGTTCTTCAATACAACATTTGAGGCAGTAGACAGTGATAAAGAATATGATGTTTATTTGGATTTCAGTAAAGCCTTTGATAGAGTACCTCACAAAAAACTTAAGAAAGCAGTATAATGTGATCCTTTATTGACAACGTTTCGCCCACATAGCGGGCTTTATCAAGTCACAACAGATCTGTTTGTGACTTGATAAAGCTCACTGTGTGAGCGAAACGTTGTCAATAATGGATCACTTTATACTGCTTGTGTGTTTATATTTCCATTGTGTCAGTATTTTATACCATTTATTTCCAATTTAAGAAAAGTATAGGAAGTAAGATTCTAGCATAGATAGAGGCATGGCTTACCAATAGAAAGCAGAGATAATCCATTAATGGGATTCAATCTGAATAGTGACTGATCACTAGTGGCGTTCCACAAGAATCAGTTTTAGGCCCATTGTTGTTCATAATTTACATTAATGACCTTAATGAAGGAATTACAAGTGACATGAACATATTTGCTGATGATGCAAAAATAGGCCAAATGATTGATTCTGAGGAGGATACCGATGAACCCCAGGAGAATTTGGGTAAATTAATGTTTTGGTCTAAAAAGTGACAGATGAAGTTCAACGTGGGCAAGTGTAAGATCCTAGTCCTTGGGAATGAGAATTACCCTCGAGGTTATAAACTAGGTGAAGTAGAGTTTGATCATACAGAATGCCAGAATGTACGGCCTGCCCAAAACTCACAGCCAGGTATCTCATTGAGGCCCATAACCTCAGGAATAGGCAGTGCTCCCCACCAACTCTTGGGCACCATCAGTCCAGCACATCTCAAACACTCAGGTGATCTTCTCAATCGCATTCGCAACATCAACATCAGGAACAAGAAACTCTCCAGTCTTGATGTAACATCCCTATTCACCAAAGTACCTACTACATCTATTTTGGGTCATTTTTATTCGATCTTCTTTCTTGATACGGAATAAATGTTCTTTGGGTAGCATGTATAGTGTTGAGAAAACTGTCATATTGATAACACTTTTCGTTTCCCCGGTCCACAGACGATAGGTGTTTTCTAAGCCCACTGTAATCTGCTAAGTTAAAATCTGGGACCATTACTGAGTTATTCCTACTATCATACTTCCATTCAGTGCTAAAGGTAATTGATTTGTGGTCGCTTGCACCAAGTTCCTCTGTAATTTCTAAATTATTAACAAGGGTTTCCTAGTTTGCTAGAACCCAGTCAAATAGGTTATTTCTCCTTGTAGGTTCTGTAATAAACTGCTTTAAAAAGCAATTCTGAACTACCTCTAGGAAGCCGTTAGACTCTAAATTCCCAGTCTAGGAATTCCACTCAATCTGACTAAAGTTAAAGTCCCTTAGAATTACTACTTTATTGTACCTTGTGGCCTTAACAATTTATTCCTAAAGTATTCTCCCTTGGTCAATATCCAAGTTTGAGGGACGGTATATCACGCCTAAAATATATTTTTCGTACCCCTCTGAAAATTCTACCCAGACAGACTCTGTGTGTGTTATTTCAGACTTTATACCCATTTTTATGCAACAATTCAAGTGACTCGGACATAAAGTGGCACCCCACCCCCATTTCCGATGCTTCTGTCTATGTGGAACAGACTAAAACCTTGAATGTGACTTTCAGCAGGCATATCACGATTTTTCATATTAAACAACGTCTTAATTATGGCAAATACAATAATGTTACCAGCACTTGCAACTAATCTCTACTCGTCCATCTTATTTCTAGCACTATGACTATTTGTATAATATAATTTTGGAAATACTGCCTTCTCTTTTCCCTTCCTGCTCGTGTTTGTTCTTCCACTATCCTTATTACTGTTCTTGTCACCTAATGCCACTGGTTGTCCACTATGACTACCTCATTCTGACCTATAACTGATTTGATCTACAAAGCCAAATTCTGCCCACACTGAGTATCTCATTGTTATTCCTCAGAAAACCCCACATCACCATCGTCTACCCTTCAAACACTCTGATCTTCTCACTCCACTGCACTGACCAGTGCCCCACCCCAGTCTAGATAACTCCAACCTCCATCTCTATTGGGCATTATTGTCTTTTCTGACAATAAAGTTGGGTCCAGTATAGTTCTAGAAATGTATATTGATACATTTTCCTTAGGTGTTTTCAGCCACTGTAATTGGAAAATTCTGGCCCAACTGATTATTCCAACTCCTCTCCTTGGGCAAAGGCCACATATATGGTGTCCTTCCCGTTCTTACTAAATTATTACTTCTAGTTGCTGACCCAATACTCTGTAGTCTGTAAAAACCTTAAACAACGATTGCCAGACTCTAAATTCCCATCAGGTTACCGAGACAAATAATAGGATTGCTCCCTTGCCTCATCATGATGTCAATACCAAGTTGGGACTAATCACTAAAATATATTCCTTCCAGCCCTCGAAAATTCTACCGACAGACTCTGTGTGTTTCAGACTTTTCCATTTTTATCACATCAAGTGACTGACATAAAGGCACCTCACCCATTTCGATCTTCTGTTATGTCCTGACTGTCCCCAACTAAAACCTTCACTGGCGCTGTTTGTTGTGATGTTCTCAATTACCTTCGTTGGGATGGTCTTCACTGGGGTGTCTAGGGTCATTAACTCACACTTGTTTGCCAATGTTTCCTTTGTGTTCATTGTGACATTCCCAGTAGTCAACCCACATACGATGGGTAGCACAGAAAATGTATAAGAAGTTTCCACAGTATTCTGGTTCATTGTCATTTCTGCCACTCCATCCATCTTCTTAATCCTCAGCTTAGTTCCATGCTGTCCAGCCACTATCCAGGGTTTCCCTCCTAACCCGTAAACTCGTAACCCGAAGACTCGTAACCCGAGGACTCGCAACCCGAGGACTCGCAACCCGAGGACTCGCAACCCGAGGACTCGCACAGGAGAATCTTCTTGTTTTCCTGTGTCAATCACTGTATTTCAAGTTTAGCAATCCTCAGCTCCTGTCAAACATAGCTTATGTTCTACCCAAGCTTTCAGATTTTAATTTGTCTAATGTATCTTAAATTCTTCAGATATTATTAACTATAAATGAATCCAATTTGTATATTCCTAAAGCAATATTCATATTAATTTTAAAACTGTTTTTTTATGAAACTTGATTCTATTAAATTTCTCTCAACCATGGACCTGCTTGATATAACTTTCTTGGACTTTCGAAAATTAATTGGATGGTTTTTAACAGTTGGATATATTTTAACCATCCAATTGATTTTCAAAAAATAGTTTTGAACATAATATGAATATTGCTTTTGGATTATACATATTGGATTCATTTATAACTAACAAAATGTTGGAACAATTAAAGATACATTAGACAGGTTAAAATCTTAAAGCTTGGGTAGAATGTAAGCTATATTTGACTGGTTGTCACTACCTTACCAGCATCATCATAAAAATGTCAGGTGTTGTATGTTGACTGCGAGGTGTAATCTCATCCTTATATGCCTTTCTCTTGATCTTTTATTTTTACAATTCCTTGATAATGTGAGATATCACGAAAGTGCTTGGAAGTTCACTTATTTTCACAGTGGTTGTTCATCACACACACACACATATCTATCTATCTATATATATATATATATATATATATATATATATATATATATATATATATATATATATATATATATATATATATATATATATATATATATATATATATATCAAGGACGGGGATAGAATGACAGCTCTAGGCCTTTAGTGTTGCAATGAACACATAATCAGAAGCTTGCAAAATTGCAGAAAAGAGGAGAATGTCACAGCAAGTACGTTCCCAGAGGATCGTGAAGACGGTCCTCTGGGAACGTACTTGTTGTGACATCCTCCTGTTTTCTGCAATCCTGCCTCCACTACATCGCTTCCCAAGCTATTCCACTTCCCGACCACTCTGTGACTGAAGAAATACTTCCTAACATCCCTGTGATTCATCTGAGTCTTCACCTTCCAACTGTGTCCCCTTGTTGCTGTGTCCCATCTCTGGAACATTCTGTCTCTGTCCACCTTGTCAATTCCTCTCAGTATTTTATATGTCGTTATCATGTCTTCCTTTACTCTCCTGTCCTCCAATGTCGTCAGGTCGATTTCCCTTAAAATCTCCTCGTAGGACATACCCCTAAGCTCCGGGAATAGTCGTGTATCAAACCTTTGCACTTTCTCTAGTTTCTTTACGTGCTTGGCTAGGTGTGGGTTCCAAACTGGTGCTGCATACTCCAGTATGGGCCTAATGTACACAGTGTACAGGGTCCTGAACGATTCTTTATTAAGATGTCGGAATGCTGTTCTTAGGTTTGCTAGGCGCCCGTATGCTGCAGCAGTTATTTGGTTGATGTGCGCCTCAGGAGATGTGCCTGGTGTTATACTCACCCCAAGATCTTTTTCCTTGGGTGAGGTTTGTAGTCTCTGGCCCCCTAGACTGTACTCCGTCTGCGGTCTTCTTTGCCCTTCCCCAATCTTCATGACTTTGCACTTGGTGGAGTTGAACTCGAGAAGCCAATTCCTGGACCAGGCTTGCAGCCTGTCCAGATCCCTTTGTAGTTCTGCCTGGTCCTCGTCCGATTGAATTCTTCTCATCAACTTCACATCATCTGCAAATAGGGACACTTCGGAGTCTATTCCTTCCGTCATGTCATTCACAAATACCAGAAACAGCACCGGTCCTAGGACTGACCCCTGTGGAACCCCACTCGTTCTGAATAGGTAAAACTTGCTATTTTGGCTTAAATAGGAACGCTCTTCTTGCCGAATAAGGGAATAAAAAATTTGTGTATGCAATAATTTCGCAAAAATCATTCTGAACCTATCGAAAAAATATATTTCCTTCTGTTTGTTTATTATTAAAATATTAACTTATCTAAAATATATTTAGTTGGATTAGGCTAAATTAAATTGCGATTGTTATAATATGGTTAGGTAAGATTTCTAAGGTAAGAGTTCTAGCTAATTAATTTACTATATATATATATATATATATATATATATATATATATATATATATATATATATATATATATATATATATATATATATATATATATATATATATATATAATATAAGGTCCTTGGCCGTGTTTACACTGATGGTCTTTAGCTCGCGGTAATTTCCGACTTTCCACAACAGAAATATAATTTTCGTGCTCAGAGTCGCTTTTGGCCGCAAAATTTCTCATATCCGGGAACATTTTAATTGTTTTTTTCCGAGAACTTAGCAGGAAAACTTCAAATATTAGTAGCCGCTCATTTTACCAAATGAGATAAGTTTATCCGAAAAAAATGAAAATAATCGTAAAAGCCTTTTTTTATTTTTCTCGACATTAAAAATCAGGTCGAGATTTTGTTTTTATTTATTTTCCAATAAATCCCACAAAGTCAGTGTTAGAAACACTTATATTTTTGTTTGTTCCTTCAGTGCTCCGTGGTGTGGTGTTCCCTCTGACAGTCCTGACGTTTTCTATTGTATAGTCTTAAGTAACGTCTAGCACTGGCTTTTGTTCAGTCATAACACCTCGTGGCGTTTGCCCTTGTTCAGTTATAAATAACTGCTTCTATCTTGTTTTCTGTGCGTGCGTGTACTCACCTATTTGTGGCCCCGTCAGGAGCTATGGGCCTGATGTACACAGTGTACAGTCTTGAACGATTCCTTTTCTGGATGATGTGCGCCTCAGATGTGCTCAGTATTATACTCACCCCAAGATCCTTTTTCTTGAGTGAGGTTTGCAGACTTTGGCCACCTAGCCTATACTCTGTCTGCGGTCTTCTTTTGCCCTTCCCCGAACTTCATGATTTTGCATTTGGCGGGGTTAAATTCGAGGGGCCAGTTACAGGACCAGGCTTGTAGCCTGTCCATGTCTCTTTAACTTGTAGTCCTGCCTGATCCTCATCCGATTTAATTCTCCTCATTAACTTCACATCATCTTTAAAAAATGGACACTTCTGAGTCTATCCCTTTCGTCATGTCATTCACATATACCAAAAATTGCACTGGGCCTAGGACTGACCCCCTGTGGAGCCCCGCTCATCACAGGTTCTTACTCTGACACTTCGTCATGTACCATGACTCATTGTTGCCTCCTTGTCAGGTATTCTCTGAATCCATTGCAGTATTCTTTATGTTATGCATGCCTGATCCTCTAGCTTTTGCACTAATCTCTTGTAAGTAACTGTGACGAAGGCCTTCTTGCAATCCAAGAATATGCAATCTACCCACCCCTCTCTCTCGTGTCCTATGTTACCTTGTCATATAACTCCAGTAGGTTTTTGACGAAGGATTTCCCTTCCCTGAAACCGTGCTGGTTGTCGTTTATAAGCTTGTTCCTTTCAAGGTTTTCCCCACTCTCCTGATAATCTTCTCCATGACTTTGCATACTATACACGTTTGTGACACTGATCTGTAGTTTAATGCTTCGTGTCTGACTCCTTTCTTAAAAATTGGGACTGCATTTGCCATCTTCCATACCTTAGGTAGTTGCCCAGTTTCAATGGATTTGTTAAAGATTTTTGTTAATGGCACACACAGCATCTCTGCTCCCTCTCTAAGGACCCATGGAGAGATGTCCAGTCCCACCACCTTTGAGGTATCAAGTTCACATAGCAACTTCTTCACCGCCTTCTTAGTTGTGTGTATTTCATCCAGCACTGCACGTGTTGGTGTATGCCTTGTTGGTGTAGCCCCCTATTTTGGATTTCCCAGAGTCCTTCCTATTTCCACTGTGAATACTTCTTTAAATCTCATGTTGAGTTCTTCATATACTTCTTGGTCGTTTCTTGTGAACTCCCCTCCTTCCTTCCTCAGCCTGATTACCTGGTCCTTGACTGTTGCTGTCCTCCTGATGTGGCTATACAACAGTTTTTGGTCAGACTTGACTCTCGATGCTATGTCATTTTCGTATTGCTTCTGGGCCTCCCTCTTTATCTGTGCACATTCGTTTCTGGCTCTTCGACTAGTCTCTTTCTTTTCCTGGCTCCTTTGTTTTCTGTACTTTTTCCATTCTCTAGTGACTTAGTTTTTGCCTCCCTACACTTCTGGGTGAAACAAGGGCTCGTTTTGGTCTTCCTATTATTTCTGTTGCTCTTGGAAACAAACCTCTCTTCTGTCTAATTGCATTTTGTTGTCAAGTAGTCATTCATTTTGTTTACTGATTTTCCTATCAATTCTCTTTCCCACTGAACCTCTTGCAGGTGGTTCCTTATTCCTGTGTATTCTTCCCTTTTGTAGTTTGGCTTCTCCCATCCTATTCCTGCTACCCTCTCCATTTGTAACTCATCTGTGCATTCAAAGTTCAGAACCACGTGATCACTAGCTCCGAGGAGCCTTTCCTATGTGATTTCCTCGATTTCTGAACTACACAAGGTGAATACTAAGTCAGTCTTGCTGGTTCATTCTCACCTCTCTCTCTGATAGTGTCTCTAACATGTTGATTCATGAGGTTTTCCATTACCACATCCATCATCTTGGCTCTCCATGTTTTGGGACCCCCATGTGGCTCAAAGTTTTCCCAGTCAATCTCCTTGAGCTTGAAATTACACATAACTAGTAACTTTGCTCTACCCATGTGAGCTCTTCTGCCCACCTCAGCTAGTGTGTCCACCATTTCTCTGTTGCTCTCTTCATATTCTATTCTTGGCCTCCTGCAGTTCTGTGGTGGGTTGTACACTGCAATTACCATCTTAGGGCCTCCAGACTGAATTGTTTCTACTATGTAGTAACTCTTCCCATTCTGTCTATTCCTTCCATTTCCTCAAATCCCCACCAGATTTTAATGAGGAATGCAACACCTTCTTTTCCTCTGCTCCCTCTATCTTTCCTCAGGATCTGATATCTGGGTGGAAAGACTGCACCTGCTATCATCCTGGCGAGTTTCGTTTCTGTGAGTGCTATGGTCTGTGGATGTCTCCTTCATTCTTTCATGCCATTCCTCACATTTATTTGTTATTCTGTCCACGTTTGTATACCAAACCTTCAACTTTTCTAAAACTGTGGTCTGGGGGTTGGACAAGTGGGAGACCTGACGATGAACTATGGGGGGTTCCTTTGAAGGTGGAGTTTATGATGAGGGGGCAGGGGCAGTGGGGATGGCATGTGGGTTTTGGGTTAGATTGTTTGGTTGCATTGGGGTTGTTGGGGTTGAGGGCCTTCTGTAGGTGGTTTTGAGGGAGGTTGTATTTGCTCTTCCTTCTGAGTCTGGGTTCTCCTGTCCATCTCTGTCTTTGCCTCTTTCCTCCTTGCATCTTTGTACCCTCTCTTTCATTTTATGCCTTTCTTCTTTTGTTCTGTCGTGGTTGAGGTCCACCCTCTGGTACGCCGAAATGTCCCTTAGTCATACTTTTTCCTGCAGGATCCTGTTTTGAGCTGATTCTGCCTTGAAAATCACTTTGACTGGCTGTTTTTTTTCTCTTGCAAACCCCTGTCTTCTTGCTTCATAAGTTTCCCCTTAAACTTCCTGGAGTCCATAAACAAAGACTGACCTCTCCCTTTCATTCCCACACTGCATTTCTGTTTGTATCCCCTGATTCGATTTAGTTGCCTTCATTGCAGCTTTCCTTTCTTCAATCTTTTCTATATCTGATGTCCCTGTGCCCACTGGTCTGTCATTTTCCCTTCTCAGCTTTTCCTGGGCACCACTGTGGTATTGTCAGGGCTTCTGCGTATAGCACAGCTCTTTTGTTTTCTACAGATCCGTCGATTGTGTGCTCTTCTTTTTTTCCCAGGCTACACAGTGGTCTGATATTGCCTCTGTGTACAGTTTAACTCCTTTGTTACTTACAGTCCCCTCATCTGTGACTGATGTAGCAGTTTCTGATGTCATGCCCGTACTGCTCTTTGGTTCATTAGACTGTTTCAGATTTTTCAGTTCCTCTTCTAAGCTCTGTATCTTAGCTTCTGCTACTGTCACTTGTAGCTTCCATTTCCTGCTCTCTGCAGCTATCCTCTCCTCACTTTTCTTGCTAAGTTCTTCTTGCTTTCTTCCCCACTCTTGTTCCCTTTTCATGAACTCTGCTACCAAATCTTCCAACCCAGCCTCATTTTCCACTCTCTTTTTTTCTGTCTTGTTCTCTGGCAACCCATTACTTTTTGGTTATCACAGAATGAAACACTTGTGTATTTCTGTGTGGTCGTTTGTGATGTGTTTGTGTGTGTGTGTGTACTCACCTAATTGTGGTTGCAGGGGTCAAGACTTAGCTCCTGGCCCCGCCTCATCACTGACCGCTACTAGGTCCTCTCTCTCCCTGCTCCATGAGCTTTATCATACCTCGTCTTAAAGCTATGTAGGGTTCCTGCCTCCACTACATCACTTGCTAGACCATTCCACGTCCTGACTACTCTATGGCTGAAGAAATACTTCCTAACATTCCTTTGACTCATCTGAGTCTTCAACTTCCAATTGTGACCCCTTGTTTCTGTGTCCCATCTCTGGAACATCCTGTCTCTGTCTACCTTATCTTTTCCATGCAGTATTTTGTATGTCGTTATCATGTCTCCCCTAACCCTCCTGTCTTCCAGTGTCGTCAGGCCAATTTCCCTTAACCTTTCTTCATAGGACATTTCCCTTAGCTTCGGAACTAACCTTGTTGCAAACCTTTGTGAGTATGTGTGTGTGTGTGTGTGTTGTGTGTGTGTGTGTGTGTGTGTGTGTGTGTACTCACCTAGTTGTGGTTGCAGGGGCCGAGTCATAGCTCCTGGCTCCGCCACTTCACTGGCCGCTACTGGGTCTCTCTCCCTTCGCCATGAGCCTTATCATACCTCTTCTTAAAGCTATGAATGGATCCTGCCTCCAATACATCACTTCCCAAGCTATTCCACTGCCTGACCACTTTGTGACTGAAGAAATACTTCCTAACATCCCTGTGATTCATCTGAGTCTTCAACTTCCAGCTGTGCCCGCTTGTTGCTGTGTCATATCTCTGAAACATTCTGTCTCTGTCCACCTTGTCAATTCCTCTCAGTATTTTATATGTCGTTATCATGTCCTCCCTTTCTCTCCTGTCCTCCAGTGTTGTCAGATCGATTTCCCTTAACCTCTCCTCGTAGGACATACCCCTTAGCTCCATGACTAGTCGTGTTGCAATCCTTTGCACTTTCTCTATATTCTTTATGTGCTTGGCTAGGTGTGGGTTCCAAACTGTTGCTGCGTACTCCAGTATGGGCCTAAAGTACACAGTGTACAGGGTTCTGAACGATTCCTTATTAAGATGTCGAAATGCTGTTCTTAGGTTTGCTAGGCGTCCGTATGCTGCAGCAGTTATTTGGTTGATGTGCGCCTCAGGAGATGTGCCTGGTGTTATACTCACCCCAAGATCTTTTTCCTTGGGTGAGGTTTGTAGTATCTGGCCACCTAGACTGTACTCCGTCTGCGGTCTTCTTTGCCCTTCCCCAATCTTCATGACTTTACACTTGGTGTGGTTGAACTCCAGGAGCCAATTCCTGGACCAGGCCTGCAGCCTGTCCAGATCCTTTTGTAGTTCTTCCTCGTCCTCGTCCGATTGAATTCTTCTCATCAACTTCACATCATCTGCAAACAGGGACACTTCGGAGGTTATTCCTTCCGTCTTGTTATTCACAAAATACCAGAAACAGCACCGGTCCTATTACTGACCCCTGTGGAACCCCACTCGTCACAGACGCCCACTCTGACACCTCGCCACAAACCATGGCTCGCTGCTGTCTTCCTGGCAGGTATTCCTGATCGATTGGAGTGCCTTCCCGGTTATCCCTGCCTGGTCCTCCAGCTTCTTCTTAAAGTCCAAGAAAATGCAATCTACCCACCCCTCTCTTGTCTTACTGCTGTCGCCCTGTCATAGAGCTCCAGTAGGTTTGTGACACAGGATTTCCCGTCCCTGATACCGTGTTGACTGCCTTTGATAAGCTCATTCCTTTCTAGGTGTTCCACCACTCTTCTCCTGATAATTTTCTCCATAACTTTGCATACTATACATGTCAGTGACTAAAGTGGCTAAAGCTCTCTCTTCACTCGGTGAGTGTCCGGGTTCGATTCAGCTAGGGCTGAAACATTGGGCGTGTTTCCTTACACCCATCAGTAAAGTGGTTACCAGGGTGTTAGTCGACTGGTGTGGGTCGCATCCTGGGACAAAATTGACCTAATTTGCCCGAAATGCTCTGCATAGCCAGGGGCTTTCTATATTGTAGTATGTCATTGATGTCAGCTAGACGTGTATACCTTGTACATATAAATATATTTTTATTAACATCGGCCGATTCACAACAAGGCAGGGTGGCCCGAAAAAGAAAAATTTTCATCATCATTCACTCCATCACTGTCTTGCCAGAGGGTGCTTACACTACAGTTATAAAAGTGCAACATTAACACCCCTCCTTCAGAGTGCAGACACTGTACTTCCCATCTCCAGGACTCAAGTCCGACCTGCCGGTTTCCCTGAATCCCTTCATAAATGTTACTTTGCTTCCACTCCAACAGCACGTCAAGTATTAAAAACCATTTGTCTCCATTCATTCCTATCAAATACACTCACGCATTCTCTATACTCTCATACATTCTCCTCTTTGCTTCCACAGGCAAAGTTCTTTGTCTCCACAGACTCCTAAGTGCACCACTCACCCTTTTCCCCTCATCAATTCAATAATTCACCTCATCCTTCATAGACCCATCTGCTGATACATCCACTCCTAAATATCTGAATACATTCACCTCCTCCATACTCTCTCCCTCTAATCTGATATCCAGTCTTTCGTCACCTAATCTTTTTGTTATCATCATCACCTTACTCTTTCGTGTATTCACTTTTAATTTTCTTCTTTTACATACCCTACCCAACTATCCACCAACCTCTGCAACTTCTCTTCAGAATCTCCCAAAAGCAAAGAGTAAATGTGACAACTCCCACTTTGTGTTAGATTCTTTATCTTTTAACCTCACACCTCTTGCCAACACCCGAACATTCACTTCTCTTACAACCCCATCTATAAATATATTGGCCAACCATGGTGACATCAAACATCCTTGTCTAAGGCCTACTTTTACTGGGAAATAATCTGCCTCTCTCCTACATACTCTAATTAGAGCCTCACTATCCTCGTAAAAACTCTTCACTGCTTTCAGTAACCTACCTCCTATTCCATACACCTGCAACATCTGCCACATTGCTCCCCTATCCACCCCGTCATACACCTTTTCCAAATCCATAAATGCCACAAAAGCCTCTTTACACTTATCTAAATACTCACCCCATACCTTTCCTAAAGCCTCCTTGTTCATCTGCTATCCTACTCTCCGTCTTACTCTAAATTCTTTCAATAATAACTCTACCATACACTTTACCAGGCGTTGCATGCAAAGAGTACATCACCTTATTCGGAGCATGTTAACACACCCATTTAGGCTGCCTCACTAACCAGCGAACCATGTCGCTAAAAGTTTGATGATCGTGGCCCCATCATCAAATGAGCACCTAGGTTCAGCCAATCATAATGTGGATCTGGCAATTATAAAGGTGACGTTGATTCCACTCACATGTTTACCATTGTCAGTTCCACTCTGTGCTGGTTGCTGCACAGTTGTCTCTTGTCTCTTGGCTGCTGTTTTGCCTTGACTTCCGTGGCATGCACTAATATTTATTCTGCTGTATATAGTGTACATAGTTGTATAAAGCTATATATATATATATATATATATATATATATATATATATATATATATATATCAACAATGTATCTCTTAAATCTTTTGTACCATATTATGTAATAAAATATACCTATTGGTAAAAAAAAAAAAAAAAGATGGGGTGGTAGGAGAAGTGGAATATTCAAATGGCATCAGGAAGAAATCCAAATATTCTTTCTTGAAGCCTTTTTATCCACTTCTCCGAGGCTATGGGTCCTACAATTTGTACCTATATATATATATATATATATATATATATATATATATATATATATTATACTTGGTGAAGGAAAATACAATTCAAAGTTTTTCTACTGTGTTTACTTTGCTCCAAGCTCCCTTTACACTCAGGATAATAGGCCTTGAGAACCTGAGGTTGTAATACCAGGTATACTCAACAGATTTATTCCCCTATAATTTTTGCACTCTCTTTTGTCCCCTTTGCCTTTATACATAGGAACTATGCACGCTCTCTGCCAAATCCCTAGGTACCTTACCCTCTTCCATACATTTATTAAATAATAGCACCAACCACTCCAAAACTATATCCCCACCTGCTTTTAACATTTCTATCTTTATCCCATCAATCCCAGCTGCCTTTTTCCCTTTCATTTTACCCACTGCCTCACGAACTTCCCCCACACTCACAACTGGCTCTTCCACACTCCTACAAGATGTTATTCCTCCTTGCCCTATACACAAAATCACAGCTTCCCTTTCTTCATCAACATTTACCAATTCCTCAAAATATTCCTCCATCTTCCCGATAACTCTCCTCTCCTATTTTTAACTCTCAAATCCATTCCTATTTTTAACTGTCAAATCCATTTGTTCCCTAGGCTTCCTCAACTTATTAATCTCACTCCAAAACGTTTTTTCTTATTTTCAACAAAATTTGTTGATAACATCTCACCCACCCTCTCATTTGCTTAATTTCTACATTGCTTTACCACTCTCTTAACCTCTCTTTTTTTCTCCATATACATTTATCACTTCTACTTTGTAAAAACCTCTCATATGCTAACTTTTTCTCCCTTACTACTCTGTTTACATCATCATTCCACCAATCGCTCTTCTTCCCTCCCGCACCCACTTTCCTGTAACCACAAACTTCTGCTGAACACTCTAACATAACATTCTTAAACCTACCCAATACATCTTAGACCCCATTGCCTACACTCTCACTAGCCCATCTATCCTCCAATAGTTGTTTATATCTTACCCTAACTACCTCCTCTTTTAGTTTATAAACCTTCACCTCTCTCTTACTTACTGCTTCTATTTTTCTTGTATCCCATCTACCTTTTACTCCCACTGTAGCTATAACTAAAAAGTGATCTGATATATCTGTGGCCCCTCTATAAACATGTACATCCTGAAGTCTACTCAACAGTCTTTTATCTACCAATACATAGTCCAACAAACTACTGTCATTACGCCCTACATCATATCTTGTATACTTATTTATCCTCTTTTTCTTAAAATATGTATTACCTATAACTAAACCCCTTTCTATACAAAGTTCAATCAAAGGGCTCCCATTTTCATTTACACCTGGCACCCCAAACTTACCTACCACACCCTCTCTACATGTTTCTCCTACTTTAGTATTTAGGTCCCCTACCACAATTACTCTCTCACTTTGTTCAAAAGTTCCTATACATTTGCTTAACATCTCCCAACATCTGTCTCTCTCTCTCTACACTCCTCTCTTCTCCAGGTGCATACACGCTTATTATGACCCACTTTTCGCATCCGACCCTTATTTTAATCCACATAATCCTTGAATTTACACATTTATATTCCCTCTTCTCCTTCCATAACTGATCCTTCAACATTATTGCTACCCCTTCCTTAGCTCTAACTCTCTCAGATACTCCTGACTTAATCCCATTTATTTCTCCCCACTGAAACTCGCCTACCCCCTTCAGCTTTGTTTCACTTAGTGCCAGGACATCCAACTTCTTTTCATTCATAACATCAGCAATCATCTCTTTCTTATCATCCGCACTACATCCACGCACATTCAAACAACCCAGTTTTATAAAGTTTCTCTTCTTCTCTTTTTTAGTAAATGTGTACAGGAGAAGGGGTTACTAGCCCATTGCTCCCGGCATTTTAGTCGCCTCATACGACACGCATGGCTTACGGAGGAAAAATATTATTATTATTATTATTATTATTATTATTATTATTATTATTATTATATCACTACTCTTCCCTGATCTCTCCGCAGCGCTCTCTATTGAGCTCTTTCGTTCTCCAGAATGTTCTCCGTGTTCTTTGCTAATCTTAATTACTGATGCCATATCTTCACATTCTTCCTACCCATGAGAATAATTTTTTAGGTCTATTTGGTAATTCATATCTGTAAGAAGTGGCAGCCATTGTTGTGAAGGAAGTATCAACAAAAGTCTCGAATGAAGCAAAAATGCTGAACAGACTTTGAACTGGTTGTAACTTTTCCGATAATATTTTTTTTTTATCTCAGGTCCGTTGTTAGAGAGACACTCAGCTGAAAGTTCATCACATCATGTGAGGTTCAACGTTCACTGCATGTGAGGTTCAATGTTCATCACATCATGTCAGGTGCAATGTTCGTCACATCATGTGAGGTTTAATATTCATCTCATCATGTATGGATCAGTTTTCATCACATTATGTGAGGTTCAGTGTTCATCACATGATATGACGCTCAACTTTCATCACATTATGTAAGGGTCAACTTTGATCACATCATGTGAAGTTCATCTTTCATCACATCATGTGAGGTACACCATTCATCTCATCATAAGAACATAAGAAAGAAGGAACACTGCAGCAGGCCTGTTGGCCCATACTAGGCACGTCCTTCACAATCCATCCCACTAACAGGATATTAAGAATATTAATAACTCATGTGTGAGGATCAATTTTTATCACATTATGTGAGGTTCAGTGTTCATCACATGTGAGGTACAACATTCATCTTATGTGTGAGGATCAATTTTCATCACATCATGTGAGGTTTAATAATCATCACATCATATGAGGTCTAACTTTCATCACATCATGTGCGACTCACTGTTCATCACATCATGTGAGGCTTAACGTTCATCACATCATGCGAGATTCAATGTTCATCACATTTTGTGAGGTTCAACGTTCAAAACATCATGTGTGATTGAGTGTTCATCACATCATGTGAGATTCAACATTCATTACATCATATGAGGTTCAACGTTCATCACATCATGTGAGGTTCATCAAATATCATTAAGTATCACAAAATTTTGGACACAAACTTCCGACGAGGTTTCGGTTCGTCCCTTTGTATTAATACCACCTGGTCACCACCTGGTAACCCCTGATAACCACCTGGTCACCACCTGGTCACCACCTGGTCACCACCTGGTCACCACCTGGTAACCCCTGATTACTACCTGGAAACCCCTGATTACCACCTGGTCATCACCTGGTATCCCCCTGATTACCTCCTGGTCACCACCTAGTCATCCTCTCACTCTGAGACTGCGACACGTGCTAAGCACCAGACACAAAGAGAAGTCAAGTTTTCTGTCTATTTGTGAACCTCAAAACAAAATGAATCACTTCTCGGCACTTTAGGCAGATGTGACCTCAGATGTCGGGTGTGTGGAGGAAGTAAATAAACCCGTGTGTAGCAGCCATGTGTGTGTGTGTGTGTACTTGGTTTCCACATGTGCTTCATTTGTCTTGACAAAAAGGTTCTTGATATTCAGCTTTAAGGAACGCACAGGAAAAATGTGTTTACGAATCGAGTGTATAACACGGGGAAGAAGATCAGAAGCTGCGATGAAAGTGGGTGAGTGAGACTACCCGGAGGATGGCTGTGAGAGAGAGAGAGAGAGAGAGAGAGAGGCATCGAGAATAGGACGTTCAGTAAGCATATCTGCCAAATCTGTCACTGGTTATGATGATCGTCGCCCCCGCGGCCCAGTCCCAGACTAGACCTCGTAAATAAAGATGGAAATATTTCAGGATCAATCAGCTATTAAGAGACACACAGGAATGTAAAGTTCATGTTGAATGTACGTTGTTGTTCGTAAGATTTACCTGTCATCTTTCATGTTGATGACAAAGAAAGATTTACCTGTCATTTTGCATGTTGATGACAAAGAAAGATTTACCTGTAATCTTGCATGTTCATGACAAAGAAAGATTTACCTGTCATTTTGCATGTTCATGACAAAGAAAGATTTACCTGTCATCTTGCATGTTCATGATAAAGAAAGATTTACCTGTCATCTTGCATCTTCATGACAAAGAAAGATTTACCTGTCATCTTGCATCTTCACGACAAAGAAAGATTTACCTGTCATTTTGCATGTTCATGACACAGAACAGAAATAGTATTTACATGTGTGTGAGGAGGTGTTGGAGTGTGAGTCAGGTATGTGAGGAGGTGTTGGAGTGTGAGTCAGGTATGTGAGGAGGTGTTGGAGTGTGAGTCAGGTATGTGAGTAGGTGTTGGAGTGTGAGTCAGGTATGTGAGGAGGTGTTGGAGTGTGAGTCAGGTATGTGAGGAGGTGTTGGAGTGTGAGTCAGGTATGTGAGGAGGTGTTGGAGTGTGAGTCAGGTATGTGAGGAGGTGTTGGAGTGTGAGTCAGGTATGTGAGGAGGTGTTGGAGTGTGAGTCAGGTACGTGAGGAGGTGTTGGAGTGTGAGTCAGGTATGTGAGGAGGTGTTGGAGTGTGAGTCAGGTACGTGAGGAGGTGTTGGAGTGCGAGTCAGGTACGTGAGGAGGTGTTGGAGTGTGAGTCAGGTACGTGAGGAGGTGTTGGAGTGTGAGTCAGGTACGTGAGGAGGTGTTGGAGTGTGAGTCAGGTACGTGAGGTGGTGTTGGAGTGTGAGTCAGGTACGTGAGGAGGTGTTGGAGTGTGAGTCAGGTACGTGAGGAGGTGTTGGAGTGTGAGTCAGGTACGTGAGGAGGTATTGGAGTGTGAGTCAGGTATGTGAGGAGGTGTTGGAGTGTGAGTCAGGTACGTGAGGAGGTGTTGGAGTGTGAGTCAGGTATGTGAGGAGGTGTTGGAGTGTGAGTCAGGTATGTGAGGAGGTGTTGGAGTGTGAGTCAGGTATGTGAGGAGGTGTTGGAGTGTGAGTCAGGTACGTGAGGAGGTGTTGGAGTGTGAGTCAGGTATGTGAGGAGGTGTTGGAGTGTGAGTCAGGTATGTATATACAAGATTCCTGAGTAACCTTCTAGATGGACTGGAGTTTAGACACTCAAAAAGTAGTATCTGTGCTCTGTTATTGTCTGTACTATGTAGTGTGTTCTGTACAGTGTCTGTACTATGTAGTGTGTTCTGTACAGTGTCTGTGCTCTGGTACTGGTATTGTTCTGTACAGTGTCTGTGCTCTGGTACTGGTATTGTTCTGTACAGTGTCTGTGCTATGTGCAGTGTATTCTGTACAGTGTCTGTACTATGTAGTGTGTTCTGTACAGTGTCTGTACTATGTAGTGTGTTCTGTACAGTGTCTGTGCTCTGGTACTGGTATTGTTCTGTACAGTGTCTGTGCTCTGGTACTGGTATTGTTCTGTACAGTGTCTGTGCTATGTGCAGTGTATTCTGTACAGTGTCTGTACTATGTAGTGTGTTCTGTACAGTGTCTGTGCTCTGGTACTGGTATTGTTCTTTACAGTGTCTGTACTTTATGCGGTGTATTCTGTACAGTGTCTGTGCTATGTGCAGTGTATTCTGTACAGTGTCTGTGCTCTGTCATTCGTGGGGTCACCCTGTCTTAGTGAGGTCACCCTGCCTTGCGGGGTCACCTTGCCTTGCGATCCCAGACAAGTGTCCCCGTGTTACATAGCCCCAATCCTCCGTACCTCAACGCAGGCGACTGGAATAGTGCAGAGTGCGGCATAAGACGATAAATATTAGCGTGGAAGAATTGAAGAGGAAGACACAAGTCATCATCTGGAAACTAATCCAATTTCTTCAAGGAAAAAATGGAAAATTGGGACATATATAGCCCAGATCTATTAAATCCCTTCAACTAGGAAACACCAGCTTCGGAGCTAAACTGAAGAGGCATTCTCTTGTTGTCTCAGAAAGACCAACATCCTAAAATACACCAGCACGTAAAGTTGCAGTCACTCAGACGTTGCACTGCCAAAGTTTCCACCATCGAAGGTTGAATGTAAATACTGCTTGAAAAGCAGTATTTAAATTTAAAATTTCTCCTAAAAACACACAGGTCAAAATCAATCCAAACTTTTAATAAACTTATTATAATAATAATAATAATAATAATAATAATATTAATTATTATTATTATTATTATTATTATTATTATTATTATTATTATTATTATTATTATTATTATTATTATTATTATAATAATAATAACTCCAAGATTACTTCCACAGAGAGATGTATGTTTCTCAGTGTATTGGCTACCTTAGGTATTAAAGTATTCTTGACTGGAAGTCACCAGGTGACACGCAGCCTTAATGACCCTCGTGTCGATAGGTTTCAAACCACCATTAACCAACCACCAGTATGGAAAGTCATAGTAATCTCTCATAGACATTATTATGTGACCCCTAAAAAATTCTGAAGAGAAAATACAAAGTGGTCATTCCACTTAATTTCTTCCTGTCTACCCACACTCTTACCACTCCCTGTCTACCCACACTCTTACCATTCCCTGTCTACCCACACTCTTACCACTCCATGTCTACCCACACTCTTACCATACCCTGTCTACCCACACTCTTACCACTCCCTTTCTACCCACACTCTTACCACTCCCTGTCTACCCACACTCTTACCACTCCCTGTCTACCCACACTCTTACCATTCCCTGTCTACCCACACTCTTACCACTCCCTGTCTACCCACACTCTTACCATACCCTGTCTACCTACACTCTTACCACTCCCTGTCTACCCACACTCTTACCACTCCCTGTCTACCCACACTCTTACCATACCCTGTCTACCTACACTCTTACCACTCCCTGTCTACCCACACTCTTACCATTCCCTGTCTACCCACACTCTAACCACTCCCTGTCTACCTACACTCTTACCACTCCCTGTCTACCCACACTCTTACCATTCCCTATCTACCCACACTCTTACCACTCCCTGTCTACCCACACTCTTACCACTCCCTGTCTACCCACACTCTTACCATACCCTGTCTACCTACACTCTTACCATACCCTGTCTACCCACACTCTTACCACTCCCTGTCTACCCAAACTCTTACCACTCCCTGTCTACCCACACTCTTACTATTCCCTGTCTACCCACACTCTTACCACTCCCTGTCTACCCACACTCTTAGCACTCCCTGTCTACCCACACTCTTACCACTCCCTGTCTACCCACACTCTTACCATACCCTGTCTACCTACACTCTTACCACTTCCTGTCTACCCACACTCTTACCACTCCCTGTCTACCCAAACTCTTACCACTCCCTGTCTACCCAAACTCTTACCACTCCCTGTCTACCCACACTCTTACCACTCCTGTCTACCCACACTCTTACCACTCCCTGTCTATCCAAACTCTTACCACTCCTGTCTACCCACACTCTTGCCACTCCCTGTCTCACCTACCACTCCTTTATCCACTCTTAGTCTTCCTTCTGCCCACATCTTACACTCCTCTCTCACTCTACCATTCTCTGTCTACCACACTCTTCCCTTCCTGTCTATCCACACTCTTACCCTGTCTTCCTGTCTATCCACACTCTTACCCCTGTCTTCCTGTCTACTCTTACCACTCCTGTCTACCACACTCTTACCTTCCTGTCTATCCACACTCTTACCATCCTGTCTTCCTGTCTATCCACCTCTTACCCCTGTCTTCCTGTCTATTCACACTCTTACCACTGTCTTCCTGTCTATCCACACTCTTACCCCAGTCTTCCTGTCTATCCACACTCTTACCCCTGTCTTCCTGTCTATTCACACTCTTACCCCAGTCTTCCTGTCTATTCACACTCTTATCCATGTCTTCCTGTCTATTCACACTCTTACCACTGTCTTCCTGTCTATTCACACTCTTACCCCTGTTCATCTTTCCTGTCTATCCACACTTTACCCCTGTCTTCCTATCTATCCAGACTCCTCTACCTCTTACCTTCCTGTCTATCCAGACTCTTACCACCTTGTCTTCCTGTCTATTCACACTCTTACCCCTGTCTTCCTGTCTATTCACACTCTTACCCCTGTCTTCCTGTCTATCTAGACTCTTACCCTTGTCTTTCTATCTATCCACACTCTTACCCCTGTCTTCCTCTCTATCCAGACTCTTACCTCTGTCTTCCTATCTATGCACACTCTTACCCCTGTCTTCCTGTCTATCCACACTCTTACCCCTGTCTTCCTGTCTATTCACACTCTTACCCCTGTCTTCCTGTCTATTCACACTCTTACCCCTGTCTTCCTGTCTATTCACACTCTTACCACTGTCTTCCTGTCTATTCACACTCTTACCACTGTCTTCCTGTCTATTCACACTCTTTACACTGTCTTCCTGTCTATTCACACTCTTACCCCTGTCTTCCTGTCTATCCAGACTCTTACCCCTGTCTTCCTGTCTATCCACACTCTTACCCCTGTCTTCCTGTCTATTCACACTCCTACTCCTGTCTTCCTGTCTATCCACACTCTTACCCCTGTCTTCCTATCTATCCACACTCTTACTCCTGTCTATTCACACTCCTTCTCCTGTCTTCCTGTCTATCCACACTCTTACCCCTGTCTTCCTATCTATCCACACTCTTACCCCTGTCTATTCACACTCCTACTCATGTATTCCTGTCTATCCACACTCTTACCCCTGTCTTCCTATCTATCCACACTCTTACCCCTGTCTATTCACACTCCTACTCCTGTCTTCCTGTCTATCCACACTCTTACCCCTGTCTTCCTGTCTATCCACACTCTTACCTCTGTCTTCCTGTCTATCCACACTCTTACCCCTGTCTTCCTGTCTATCCACACTCTTACCCCTGTCTTCCTGTCTATCCACACTCTTACCTCTATATTCCTGTCTATCCACACTCTTACCCCTGTCTTCCTGTCTATCCACACTCTTACCCCTGTCTTCCTGTCTATCCACACTCTTACCCCTGTCTTCCTGTCTATCCACATCTATCCATCTTCCACACGACTGGAACGAATAACAGCATGATGCATACGTTATTTAGAACGCTTAAATAACAAGCTTAAGTAACAAGGTAAAATAATATGTTTAAATATAAGGCTTGAATTCAAGCTTTAATAATCAGAACACAAGCTTAAATGTGTTTAAATACAAAGCTTAAAAAACAAGCATAAATAACTAGTTTGAATAGGAGGCTTAAATACCAAGCTTAAACAGGAAGTAACAAGCATACTTACAAAGCTTCAATGACAAGCTTAAGTCAGTTTTGAAAGAACTTAAGTTTTTTTCCTCAAATTGTAATTACATGACACGTAATTACTAAGTTAAATTACGTCGATTTTGTCAATTAACAGACTTAAAAAATATTATCACTGAAACGTGACTTTTTTTTTTTTTTGCCTTATAATTGGAAGATCAGTTTTTATAAATGGTCATTGATACAGACTTTTTTTTTTCATCTAAAGGCTTCAGTGTTTAATAAAACTTTTGTTAAAGATGATAAACTTTTGTTGTTTCTGAAAAAAAATATTGAAAGTTGAATAAAAATTTACATGATAATATTGTAATATTAATATAATATTTATATAATATTAAAGTACCGTTAAAATTAATAATATAATATATTAATAATATATTAACATTATATTAATATCATATTAATATTATTATTATATTAATATCATGTTAATATAATATTATATTAATATTATATTAAAGTAAGATTAATATAATATTAACATCACATTAATGTTATATTAAAATGAAAATAAAATTAATATAATAATATTAATAAGAGTAATACTAATTTACACAGAGGTGTATTTCTCTCAGGATATTAATACTATAAACCCTAATGTAGGGTTGAAAGTATTCCCCTCTTGTGTTGAAGAGGTTACGAGCAGCCTTAATGACCTTCGTGACGTAGATAGTCTTGAAACCTCTGTTAAATAACTTTCTATAATATTGATATTAAAGATATAGGAGTGTTCTTGATGTTGGTGAAGGGTTCTTGATCCAAGGTGGATCCCCTTGGTGCTGACGGAGGGATCTTGATGTAAGGGCCGTGTAAACTAATGTTCTGATGTTAGGGCAGTGTACACTGATGTAAGGGCAGTGTACACTGATGTAAGGGCAGTGTACACTGATGTAAGGGCAGTGTACACTGATGTAAGGGCAGTGTACACTGATGTAAGGGCAGTGTACACTGATGTAAGGGCAGTGTACACTGATGTAAGGGCAGTGTACACTGATGTAAGGGCAGTGTACACCGATGTAAGGGCAGTGTAAACTGATGTAAGGGCAGTGTACACTGATGTAAGGGCAGTGTACACTGATGTAAGGGAAGTGTACACTGATGTAAGGGCAGTGTACACTGATGTAAGGGCAGTGTACTGATGTGGGCAGTGTACACTGATGTAAGGGCAGTGTACACTGATGTAAGGGCAGTGTACACTGATGTAAGGGCAGTGTACACTGATGTAAGGGAAGTACACTGAAGTAGGGAGTCTACACTGATGTAAGGGCAGTGTACACCGATGTAAGGGCAGTGTACACTGATGAAGGAAGTGTACACTGATGTAAGGGCAGTGTACACTGATGTAAGGGCAGTGTACACTGATGTAAGGGCAGTGTACACCGATGTAAGGGCAGTGAAAACTGATGTAAGGGCAGTGTACACCGATGTAAGGGCAGTGTACACTGATGTAAGGGCAGTGTACACCGATGTAAGGGCAGTGTACACTGATGTAAGGGCAGTGTACACTGATGTAAGGGCAGTGTACACTGATGTAAGGGCAGTGTACACTGATGTAAGGGCAGTGTACACTGATGTAAGGGCAGTGTACACTGATGTAAGGGCAGTGTACACTGATGTAAGGGCAGTGTACACTGATGTAAGGGCAGTGTACACTGATGTAAGGGCAGTGTACACTGATGTAAGGGCAGTGTACACTGATGTAAGGGCAGTGTACACTGAGTAAGTACACTGATGTAAGGGCAGTGTACACTGATGTAAGGGCAGTGTACACTGATGTAAGGGCAGTGTACACCGATGAAGGGGCAGTGTACACTGATGTAAGGGAGTGTACACTGATGTAAGGGCAGTGTACACTGATGTAAGGGCAGTGTACACTGATGTAAGGGCAGTGTACACTGACGTAAGGGCAGTGTACACTGATGGAAGGGCAGTGTACACTGATGTAAGGGCAGTGTACACTGATGTGAGGACAGTGTACACCGATGTAAGGGCAGTGTACACTGATGTAAGGGCAGTGTACACTGATGTAAGGGCAGTGTACACTGATGTGAGGACAGTGTACACCGATGTAAGGGCAGTGTACACTGATGTAAGGGCAGTGTACACTGATGTAAGGGCAGTGTACACTGATGTAAGGGCAGTGTACACTGATGTAAGGGCAGTGTACACTGATGTAAGGGCAGTGTACACTGTGAGGACAGTGTACACTGATGTAAGGGCAGTGTACACTGATGTAAGGGCAGTGTACACTGATGTAAGGGCAGTGTACACTGATGTAAGGGCAGTGTGCACTGATGTAAGGGCAATATATACTGATGTGAGGACAGTGTACACTGATGTAAGGGCAGTGTACACTGATGTAAGGGCAGTACACTGATGTAAGGGCAGTGTACACTGATGTAAGAGCAATATATACTGATGTTAGGGCAGTGTAAGGACATTGTTCACTGATGCAAATGTCATGTACACCGTTGTTTAGGCTATGTACGCTGATGTTAAGGCCACGTACACTGATGTTAGGGCCATGTACACTGATGTTAGGGCCACGTACACTGATGTTAGGGCCACGTACACTGATGTTAGGGTCACGTACATTGATGTTAGGGTCACGTACATTGATGTTAGGGTCACGTACATTGATGTTAGGGTCACGTACACTGATGTTAGGGTCACGTACATTGATGTTAGGGTCACGTACACTGATGTTAGGGTCACGTACATTGATGTTAGGGTCACGTACACTGATGTTAGGGTCACGTACATTGATGTTAGGGTCACGTACACTGATGTTAGGGTCACGTACATTGATGTTAGGGTCACGTACATTGATGTTAGGGCCACGTACACTGATGTTAGGGTCACGTACACTGATGTTAGGGTTACGTACACTGATGTTAGGGTCACGTACATTGATGTTAGGGTCACGTACACTGATGTTAGGGTCACGTACACTGATTTTAGGGTCACGTACACTGATGTTAGGGTCACGTACATTGATGTTAGGGCCACGTACACTGATGTTAGGGTCACGTACACTGATGTTAGGGTTACGTACACTGATGTTAGGGTTACGTACACTGATGGTTGCACAGTTTTTGATGGGGTAAATTCAGTTTATGTTCTTGTGTATTACTTGGCAACAATGTCAACCTTCTCGTCGCACCTGGTAACAATGTCAACCCTCACACCGCACCTGGTAACAATGTCAACCCTCACACCGCACCTGGTAACAATGTCAGCCCTCACACCGCACTTGGCAACAATGTCAGCCCTCACACCGCACCTGGCAACAATGTCAGCCCTCACACCGCACCTGGCACCAATGTCAGCCCTCACACCGCACCTGGCACCAATGTCAGCCCTCACACCGCACCTGGCACCAATGTCAGCCCTCACACCGCACCTGGCAACAATGTCAGCCCTCACACCGCACCTGACAACAATGTCAGCCCTCACACCGCACCTGGCACCAATGTGAGCCCTCACACCGCACTTGGCAACAATGTCAGCCCTCACACCGCACCTGACAACAATGTCAGCCCTCACACCGCACCTGGCAACAATGTCAGCCCTCACACCGCACCTGGCACCAATGTCAGTTCATCGTGGTTGCCAATATTCTGGAAATTTCACTCTCCACTTCACCTCTAACAACGGTTGTTCTATTTTCGACAACAGTTGTTTCACTTCCAACAACGGTTGTTCCACCTCCGACAACGGTTGTTCCACCTTCAGACAACGGTTGTTCCACCTCCGACAACAAATGTTGTTCCACCTCCAACAGGCACAAAGAATTTCTTTTTTATTATGTAGGGGGAGGATGGAGGGGGAGAGAGAGGGAGGGGGAGGGAGAGATAGAAGTGAAGGTCGTGAACATTGTGATGTTCAGGAACTCGCATCTACACCCTCTCCCCCCCCCAACTCACCCTCCTCCCTGGTAAGTACGTGTGTTTACGTTACAGTTCCCACGAGAACACTTGCACAAGTTCTGAGCGACTCACCGGGGGTCGAACCCGTGACATGTATCCAGTCTCCCGGGACACCAGGTAACTTTCTCGACGCGTTCATCCACCAGGTCACCGCCAAGTTTGGCAGTGTTGGCACCTGCCGGATAGAGGCGTCGGGAAATTTACTCAGCATCCCAGAAGGTTGGGTAAATGTCACGGGTTCGATCCCCGGTCGGTCGTAGTATTGTCTGGTACCAGCTATACTATTAGATAAAGTAAATAAAAAATGTCATGATTATTGCATAAAAAAAAACAAAATGAATAAACAATATGAATATTAAATAGACAAAATTAATGTAACAGTTATAGGAATGTTAAGGCTACAATAAATCACTTTCCTTTATGAACCTTCCTGCTAAGTAATTATATTTTGGCACAGATACACATAAGTATAATTATCATACATAGTGTAAATTACCTTGGATAACCCAACACAGTCAGTGACTGTGGGGGTCCTCTCCACCCCTCATCCCTCCCCCTCCTCCCTCACCCTGGTAGTCAGGTCATTATACCTCAGAATCCAGCAACTGCTCACATATGGGGGAGAGAAGAGAGAGAGAGAGAGAGAGAGAGAGAGGAGAGAGAGAGAGAGAGAGAGAGAGAGAGAGAGGCGTCACGTTCCAAACGCAGGAAAATGGAATCGTTTTGCCCGGTCGTGTCGACGCGTAAGCAGATTGTGGGTCGCACCTTGTCGGAGCGACGTGCTGTTACTCCCCCCACTTCCTGCTGAATAGCCCCACTCTATCGATCCTCCCCCCACCCCCACCACCACCACAAGGCCAAAAGAAACTCCCCTGCAATTGTGACTGCCTGTAGGACCCCGAGACCCCGCAGGGGCAGCCACCCAAGGACCTAATGGTCCGTGCTGGACCGCGCCGAGGGACCCCGGGAAAGCCAGTAACAAGAACATTATCGTTAATATCGCCAAGTACAGCGTGAAGAAAACTGGGAGTTATTTACTGCGTGTTATTTACTGCTGAATTATTGTGTTAGCTGAAAGCTAACACTGACACCTGGAATACGTAGACATACAGTAGTTATATTACGTAGAGACATACTGTAGTTATATTACGTAGAGACATTTTTTATTTTTTTATTAACACATCGGCCGATTCCCACCAAGGCAGGGTGGCCCGAAAAAGAAAAACTTTCATCATCATTCACTCCATCACTGTCTTGCCAGAAGGGTGCTTTACACTACAGTTATAAAACTGCAACATTTACACCCCTCCTTCAGAGTGCCGGCACTGTACTTCCCATCTCCAGAACTCAAGTCCGGCCTGCCGGTTTCCTGAATCCCTTCATAAATGTTACTTTGCTCACACTCCAACAGCACGTCAAGTATTAAAAACCATATGCCTCCATTCACTCCTATCAAATACGCTCACACATGCTTGCTGGAAATCCAAGCCCCTCGCACACAAAACTTCCTTTACCCCTCCCTCCAACCTTTCCTAGGCCGACCCCTACCCCGCCTTCCCTCCACTACAGATTTATACACTCTCGAAGTCACTCTGTCTCGTTCCATTCTCTCTACATGTCCAAACCACCTCAACAACCCCTCCTCAGCTCTCTGGACAATCGTTTTGGTAATCCGCACCTCCTCCTAATTTCCAAACTCCGAATTCTCTGCATTATATTCACACCACACATTGACCTCAGACATGACATCTCCACTGCCTCCAGCCTTCTCCTCGTTGCAACATTCATCACCCATGCTTTACACCCATATAAGAGCGTTGGTATAACTATACTCTCATACATTCCCTCTTTACTTCCATGGACAAGGTTCTTTGTCTCCACAGACTCCGAAGTGCTCCACTCACCCTTTTCCCCTCATCAATTCTATGATTCACCTCATCCTTCATAGACCCATCCGCCGACATGTCCACTCCCAAATATCTGAATACATTCACCTCCTCCATACTCTCTCCCTCCAATCTGATATCCAATCTTTCGTCACCTATTCTTTTTGTTATCCTCATCACCTTACTCTTTCCTATATTCACTTTCAATTTTCTTCTTTTACACACCCTACCAAATTCATCCACCAACCTCTGCAGCTTCTCTTCAGAATCTCCCAAAAGCACAGTGTCATCAGCAAAAAGCAACTGTGACAACTCCACTTTGTATTTGCTTCTTTATCTTTTAGCCCAACACCTCTTGCCAAGACCCTCGCATTCACTTCTCTTACAACCCCATCTATAAATATATTGAACAACCACGGTGACATCACACATCCTTGTCTAAGGCCCACTTTTACTGGGAAATAGTCCCTTCCCTCCTACACACTCTAACCTGAGCCTCACTATCCTCATAAAAACTCTTCACTGCTTTCAGTAACCTTCCTCCTATTCCATACACCTGCAACATCTGCCACATTGTCCCCTATCTACCCTATCATACGCCTTTTCCAAATCCATAAATGCCACAAAAACATCTTTACCCTTATCCAAATACTGTTCACCTATATGTTTCACTGTAAACACTTGGTCTACACACCCCCTACCTTTCCTAAAGCCCCCTTGTTCATCTGCTATCCTGCTTTCTGTTTTACTCTTAATTCTTTCAATAATAACTCTACCATACACTTTACCAGGTACACTCAACAGACTTATTCCCCTATAATTTTTGCACTCTCTTTTGTCCCCTTTGCCTTTATACAAAGGAACAATACACGCTCTCTGCCAATCCCTAGGTACCTTACCCTCTTCCATACATTTATTAAATAATAGCACCAACCACTCCAAAATTATATCCCCACCTGCTTTTAACATTTCTATCTTTATCCCATCAATCCCAGCTGCCTTACCCCTTTCATTCTACCCACTGCCTCACGAACTTCCCTACACCCACAACTGGCTCTTCCACACTCCTACAAGATGTTATTCCTCCTTGCCCTACACACGAAATCACAGCTTCCCTGTCTTCATCAACATTTAACAAATCCTCAAAATATTCTCTCCATCTTCCCGATACCTCTAACTCTCCATTTAATAACTCTCCTCTCCTATTTTTAACTGTCAAATCCATTTGTTCTCTAGGCTTCCTCAACTTATTAATCTCATTCCAAAACTTTTTCTTATTTTCAACAAAATTTGCTGATAACATCTCACCCACTCTCTCATCTGCTCTCTTTTTACATTGCTTCACCACTCTTTTAACCTCTCTTTTTCTCTCCATATACTCTTCCCTCCTTGCATCACTTCTACTTTGTAAAAACCTCTCATATGCTAACTTTTTCTCCTTACTACTCTCTTTACATCATCATTCCACCAATCGCTCCTCTTCCCTCCCGCACCCACTCGCCTGTAACCACAAACTTCTGCTGAACACTCTAACACTACATTTTTAAATCTACCCCATACATTTTCGACCCCATTGCCCATCTATCCTCCAATAGTTGTTTATATCTTACCCTAACTGCCTCCTCTTTTAGTTTATAAACCTTCACCTCTCTTTTACTTACTGATTCTATTTTCCTTGTATCCCATCTACCTTTTACTCCCACTGTAGCTATAACTAAAAAGTGATCTGATATATCTGTAGCCCCTCTATAAACATGTACATCCTGAATAGAGATGTACATACTGTAGTTATATTACGTAGAGACATACTGTAGTTATATTACGTAGAGACATACTGTAGTTATATTACGTAGAGACATACTGTAGTTATATTATGTAGAGACATACTGTAGTTATATTACGTAGAGACATACTGTAGTTATATTACGTAGAGACATACTGTAGTTATATTACGTAGAGACATACTGTAGTTATATTACGTAGAGACATACTGTAGTTATATTACGTAGAGACATACTGTAGTTATATTACGTAGAGACATACTGTAGTTATATTACGTAGAGACATACTGTAGTTATATTACGTAGAAACATACTGTAGTTATATTACGTAGAGACATACTGTAGTTATATTACGTAGAGACATACTGTAGTTATATTACGTAGAGACATACTGTAGTTATATTACGTAGAGACATACTGTAGTTATATTACGTAGAGACATACTGTAGTTATATTACGTAGAGACATACTGTAGTTATATTACGTAGAGACATACTGTAGTTATATTACGTAGAGACATACAGTAGTTATATTACGTAGAGACATACTGTAGTTATATTACGTAGAGACATACAGTAGTTATATTACGTAGAGACATACTGTAGTTATATTACGTAGAGACATGTTGTAGTTATATTACGTAGAGACATACAGTAGTTATATTACGTAGAGACATACTGTAGTTATATTACGTAGAGACATACAGTAGTTATATTACGTAGAGACATACTGTAGTTATATTACGTAGAGACATACAGTAGTTATATTACGTAGAGACATACTGTAGTTATATTACGTAGAGACATACAGTAGTTATATTACGTAGAGACATACTGTAGTTATATTACGTAGAGACATGTTGTAGTTATATTACGTAGAGACATACAGTAGTTATATTACGTAGAGACATACAGTAGTTATATTACGTAGAGACATACTGTAGTTATATTACGTAGAGACATGTTGTAGTTATATTACGTAGAGACATACAGTAGTTATATTACGTAGAGACATGCTGTAGTTATATTACGTAGAGACATACAGTAGTTATATTACGTAGAGACATACTGTAGTTATATTACGTAGAGACATGCTGTAGTTATATTACGTAGAAACATACTGTAGTTTTATTACGTAGAGACATACTGTAGTTTTATTACGTAGAGACATACTGTAGTTATATTATGTAGAGACGTACTGTAGTTATATTATGTAGAGACGTACTGTAGTTATATTATGTAGAGACGTACTGGAGTATACCTGAAGAGGTTTCGGGTATCAACGTTCCCGCGGCCCGGTCAGTGACCAAGCCTCGTGGTGGATCAGGGTCTGATCAACCAGGCTGTTACTGCTGACCGCACGCAGACCGACGTACGAACTACAGCCCGGCTGATCAGGTGCTGACTTTAGGTGCCTGTCCAGCGCCTTCTTGAAGACAGCCAGGGGTCTATTGATAATCCCCCTTATGTATTCTATGAGGCAGTTGGACAGTATTGGACCCCTGACACTTATTGTGTTATCTCTCGGTGTACTAGTGGTGCCCCTGCTTTTCATTGGGGGGATGTTGCATCTCCTGTCGAGTCTTTTGCTTTCGTAGGGAGTTATTTTTGGGACTAGTCCCTCTATGATTTTCTAAGTGTATATTATTACGTATGTATCTTTCTCGCCTGCTTTCCAGAGAATATAGAACAAGGGTCTTAATTTAGGTGCTTTATCGTACTTATGTGTGCCGTGAAGGATCTCTGTACATTCTCCAGGTCAGCAATTTCACCTGCCTTGAAGGGGGCAGTTAGTGTACAGCAGTATTCCAGCCTAGAAAGAAAGAGATTTGAAGAGAATCATCATGGGCTTGGCGTCCGTAGTTTTGAAGGTTCTCATTATCCATCTTATCATTTTTTCTAGCAGATGAGGCAGATACATTGTTGTGGTCTTTGGAAGTGAGATCCTATAATTATAGTTATATAACGTACAGATAAATTGTAGTTATGTTACGTAGAGACATACTGTAGTTATGTTATGTAGAGACATATTGTAGTTATATAACGTAGATATAACGTAGAGACGTACTGTAGTTATATACTTAGAAGCATAGTTACATTAATTAGACAAATAGTTGCATAATGTGGATGAGAAAGATTCAGTAAGAGTTCAGTCGATAATGATGAGAAAGAAACATTAAGAGTTCAGTTAATAATGTGGCCACAACGTCTGTTTGCTGGAAATATTTCAAGTTCTCGCATAAGCAGTTCTGAACGTGCAGTTCTGAACGTCTTAGAGTGCTGCCCAGTCACTGCCTCGCCAGACCTGTCTCCGAGGCCGCTCAAAACGTTCAGGAACAGACGTACGGAAAAGCGTAATAAGTTTAACATTGTGAGAATGATGAATGTTGGCCTGGCTTGGAGGAGGGTCGACCATGCTACCTCCAAACATGTTATATAAGTTTAGGTACCTAACATGTTTGGTACCTTAAGGTACCTAGGTATTTTAAGGTACTTAGCATGTTTGAGAGACTTAAGTCTCTCCAACATGCTAGGTACCTTAAGTCTCAACAATATGTTAGGTACTACTAATCTCAATCACTCCAGAGACATCCTTGCCAACATCAATTAAATCAACATTAAGAATAAATACTTGGTGTCAATTCATGTCATTTACTCTTCACAAACATCAATAACATCAACATCATTAACATTATAATTTGAAGTCAGTTCACTCTTCACAAGTGACTAACACCGTCACTGATACACTCAGACCACCGTCACTGATACACTCAGACCACCGTCACTGATACACTCAGACCACCGTCACTGATACACTCAGACCGAGCCTCACGAACCAGATCGATTTATTTTTATCCGACCCTGACTTCGAGCACCTCTTCCAACTATGCTTCAACTTGTACTCAGCTTTCACTTAGCTTCAAGTAATGGTTTAGCTTAGCGATGTGAAGTTCACCGATCACAGTTCTGGCTAACATTTTGTATGGAAAACTTGGAGAGTAAAGGCTATTGCAGTATCATTGCCAACACGGTCACATGCCTTAAATATGTCGATAACATTCCGGTTATGTACCCAAGAAGGTTCAACCTACAAGACCTCTTTTTCATGACCAGAAACGTCTCTAACCCTAAACTGCTATCAAACTCACTCTTGATCTTGAAAACGAGTGCAGACAACTGTTTTTTGATATCCTCCTTCGCATGTCACCCAACAATAAATACTCTTTTTTCCAGAATCTACAGAGAGCCCACAAATAAAGACGACTTAACTCATTTGCTACTCGCATCACGACATTGGTATCAAATGGGTCGTGATTAATGGGGTAATTTTTAAAGGGCTATCTGTGTGTACAACCCTGAATTATTATAAGAGTTCTAATACTTTAGCCATGCTTTCTCACGTTCACACTTTCTTCTCTACTGTATACAGGATGACAGGAACAGAGCAAATGCCACTATTGAGGAACAGAGTCTTTGTCCTACCTGGAGAAGAAGACTGGCTTTTTCCAGACGCAACATCCGCGTAGCTGCCATGGTTACGTCTTCCATCAGAGACGTCACCAGGAAGAAAGATCCCTGAAGAACATCCAAACGTGAAGCAGGAATATACACTATACCATGTTAAGGATGTAGTAAGATCCACGCAAGAGTAAGCGAGAGTAATCTTTCAGTATTTCTTCAAGAACACAAATAAGCCTGAAAACGAGACGACAGCAGTAACGGTAGCATGGTACACAGGAGGTACCTGTGTACCACGCTGCGTACCCCAGGTCTTTTAAGAGTGCACGACAAGAATACTAACCAATTTATACAGCGGAATCATTCTCAACTGCTACCTCCACCACCAAGGAAGAAAATGCTGGAGACTAATACATATTAACATACATGATACAGTTATATGCTGTCAGCTGCTTTACGTGACAAGGCAGTTAGTTGACCTCACACCTTCATCTGACCTTCTCCCGTGTATTCTACGCTGTACATGGTGTATTTTCTCACTCCTGTATCATTTCGACCAAGCCTCAGGACCGAAATGTGTCCAATCTTTATTGAATACGTGACTGCACATGTGTCCCCACTCCCGTATTACACATTCTTCCACCATTATTACTTTTATCTTACTTTTGGAGAGTATTTTCTATTCCTTTCCTTTCTCCTCCTCTCACCCCCTTCTACTGACACCCATCCATGACCTCCCTTCCCATGATCTTTCCACCGCTCTTCCCCTCCCCCTCCTCCCCTCACCCTCCTCCCCTCACCCTCCTCCCCTCACCCTCCTCCCCTCCCCCTCCTCCCCTCCCCTCCCCCTCCCCCTCCTCCCCTCCTCCACCTCCACCTCCCTCCCCTCCTCCCCCTCCCCTCCCCCCTCCCCCTCCACCCTCCCCCTCCCTCCTCCCCTCCCCCTCCTCCCCTCACCCTCCTCCCCTCACCCTCCCTCACCCTCCTCCCTCACCCTCCTCCCCTCACCCTCCCTCCCCTCACACCTCCTCCCTCCCCTCCTCCCCTCCCCCTCCTCCTCCCCTCCCCTCCTCCCCTCACACCTCCTCCCTCACCCTCCTCACCTCCCACCCTCCTCCCCTCACCCTCCTTCCCTCACCCTCCTCCCCTCACACCTCTCCCTCCACCTCCTTCCCTCACACCTCCTCCCCTCACACCTCCTCCCTCACACCTCCTTCCCTCACACTTCCTTCCCTCACACCTCCTCCCTCTCACCTCCTCCCCTCCCCCACCTCCTCCCCTCACACCTCCTCCCTCACCCTCCTCCCTCACACCTCCTCCCCTCACCCTCCTCCCCTCCTCACCCTCCTCCCCTCCACCTCCCTTCCCTCACACCTCCTCCCCTCTCACCTCCTTCCCTCACACCTCCTCTCTCACCCTCCTCCTCACACCTCCTCCCTCCACCTCCTCCCTCACACTCTCCTCCTCCTCACCCTCCTCCCCTCACCTTCTCCTCCTCACACTCTCCTCCCTCACACCTCCTCCCCTCTCACCCTCCTCCCCTCTCACCCTCCTCCCCTCACCCTCCTCCCCCCCACCCTCCTTCCCTCACACCTTCTCCCCTCACCCTCCTTCCCTCCACCTCCTCCCCTCACACCCTCCTCCCCTCACCCTCCTCCCCTCACCCTCCTCCCTCACACCTCCTTCCCTCACACCTCCTCCCCTCACCCTCCTCCCCTCACACCTCTTCTCGTGTGGGGTCGATGTTCCGTGTAGGACAAAGCAGAGACATTATAAGATAGTAACCCTACTTAACGAAGGTAATTACTCAGACCAGAACAATGAGGGGAAGAAGAGAGGAGTGAGGAGGAGAAGAGAGGAGGGAAAGAAGAGAGGAGCGAGGGGAAGAAGAGAGGAGCGTGGGAAAGAAGAGAACAGCAAGGGGAAAAGAACAGTAAGGAAGAAAAGAACAGTGAGGAAGAAGAGAACAGCGAGAGGGAAGAAGAGAACAGTGAGAGGTAAGAACCAATGAGAGAGGTTATGTGAGCTAGATACGTCGAAGTCAGTTTGACCAGACAGCACCTCTCCATGGGTCCTGAGAGAGGGAGCAGAGGTACTGTGTGCTGGAAGACAGCATATGTAGCCCCAATTTTTAAGAAAGGAGACAGACAGGTAGTGTAGACTAGTGTCACTGATATGTGTAGTATGTAAAGGTATAGAGAAGGCTAGGTTAGGTAGAAGTAGTAGAAGAGATGGGGAGCACCTAGAACAGAGTGGGTTCATACAAGACAACTAGCACGACTTTAGAGATAGTAAACCGTGTCTCACAGACTTAAGGAATTTATACGACAAAGACTCTTATAACTAAGGGAGGGATGGGTATACTGCATCTTCCTGGACTGTAGGAAGGGTTTTGACAGTACCGCACAGGAGAGATCAAATGTTGAGAGGGGAGGAGAAGAATGAAATGAAGGAGGAGGAGGAGGAGGGGAAGAGGAGAAAAAGGATGAGTAGAAGAGGAGAAGAAGGAGGAGAAGAAGAAGAAGTAAGTGGCAATAGAAAAGGAGATGGTGGCGGAGAAAAGAAGGGGAGAACGAAGGGGAGGAAGAAGAGGAGGACGAGGAGAAGGACAAGGAGGAAGAGAAGGAGCAGGAACAGGGAGAGGAGGAGGAAGAGCCAATCGAGTAGGAAGTGTAAGGAAGGGGTGAAAGAGGAGAGATAGAGGGGAGAGGCGACGCTGACAACATAATTACAGTCATTGAAGCCGAGGGGAAATTACACACACACACACACACACACGCACACACACACACACACACATACACACACACACACACACACACACAAACACACACCAGGAGCTATGACTCTACCCGTGCAACCACAATTAGGTGAGTACACACACACACACACACACTCTCATTCTCTTTTTGTTTCTCATGGTTGAGTAGAAAGCCTCAACCACAATTTGAGATGACACAGCATCGAAAACCAAATCCCATCCAAATTTGATATATAGTCACATCAGGAGGAAGACAACAGTAAAGGACCTGGTAATTATGATGAAGGAGAGGAGCTCTCAAGGAATGACCAGGAAATCTGTGAAGAGCTCAGCAAGAAATTTAGGGAGGCATTCTAAAAGGAGACAGGAAGGGTACCAGCAAAGCGAAGTGGTAGAGTGCACCAGACACGCTACATACAACACAAGATGTTGTGTGAGCTAGATACGTCGAAGGCAGTTTGACCAGACAGCACCTCTCCGTGGGTCCTGAGAGACTAACAACAATCTTCAACAAGAGACACAGGGCAACTGCCGGAGGTGTGGAAGACAGCATATGTAGCCCCAATTTTTAAGAAAGGAGACAGACAGGTAGTGTTAACTACAGACGAGTGTCACTGACATGTGTAGTATGTAAAGGTATAGAGAAGGTTATCAGTAGAAGAGTGGTTGTTGTTGTTGGAGATTAGCCGGTATATTCGCCGGCCCGGGCCTTTTCCAAGTGGTGGCCCGGCCTTGGCTCCCTTTCTCGGGAGTGTCTCAGACTAATGTCTGCCATGGGAGGAGGTACAAGTACCTCCTCATCTTTTGGGACCAATTGTCCCCAGGCCTAGCCACATTCCCCGCCCTCACGGTGCTCGTAAGGAGAAGCTAGGCCTCTCTGGTCTGCCATCTTCCCTGCCCCAGGGGAGCTAATGGGAATGGTAATCTTGTGAGCTGCAGAAGGTAGCAAGCTCCGGCTCTGGTACCTATCCCGCCCTAAAAGGGTTGGGCGTGGTCCATCGGTCCATCTCGAGAAGAGTGGTGGAGCACCTACAACAGAGTGTTTTCATACATGACAGCCAGCACGACTTTAGAGATGGTACACCGTGTCTCACAGACTTAAAGAATTTATACGACAAAGACTCATAACTAAGGCAGGAGAAAGGGAGGGATGGGTAGACTGCATCTTCCTGGACTGTAGGAAGGGTTTTGACAATACCGCACAAGAGACTAATACAAAAGCTAGAGGAGCAGGCAGGAATAACAGGAAAAGCACTGCAATGAATATGGTATAATTGACAGGAAAGAAATAACTAGTAATCATCCGTGATTAGGTGTTGGAATAGGTGCATGTGACGAGTGGAGTTCCACAAGGATCAGTACTAGAACCGGTGCCATTTCTTGTTTGCACATATGCCATGATGGAATGAATAGATTCAGTGGTATTCCTGTTTGCAGATGACGTGAAACTCATGAGAATACAAGTGGATGAGGGCCGAGATAGGTTTCAAATAGACTTGCACAAGCTGCAGGTCTGCTCTGACATGTGGCTATTGGAATTTAACTTCAGCAAGGGCAAAGTTATGAAGTTTAGAGAAGGGCGTACAGGCTCGGAAGGCAAAGGCGATTGCAAACCATACCAAAAAACCAAACAACTGGTGCAGCAGATGCGCGTCTGGCAAATCTAAGTCTAACTTTCAGAAATCTAAGTAAACAGTCATTCACGACACTACACACGGTATACGTTAGGCCCATATTGGAGTATGTAGCACCAGTATGGAACCCTCACTTGATCAAACATGTCAAGAAATTGGAGAAAGTGCACAGGTTTACAACGAGACTAGTCCCGGAACTAAGGAATATATCTTGTGATGAGAGGTTGAGGGAACTCAGCCAGACGAAAGGAAAAGAAAGAAGGACTAAGGATGAATGTTAGTATTTTTTTCATCCACAGAGCAGCCAGGAAGTGGCACGACCCGGAGAATGAAGTGGTAGTGACAGGATTCACACATAGCAGGCTTTCGAAACCAGGAGTGAACTTAATAATAACCAACCAGTAAGAAGGCGAGGCCAGGAGCTAAGATGCGACCCCTATAACCACATATAGGTGAGTATATAGGTAAGTATACACACACCCACACACACACACACACACACACACACACACACACACACACACACACACACACACACTCACACACGCACACACATGCTATGTCATTCTCTTACTGTCTTTGGGCCTCCCTTCTAATCTGTGCATATTCATTTCTGGCTCTAGAGCAGTCGAAGAGCCAGAAATGAATATGCACAGATTAGAAGGGAGGCCCAAAGACAGTACGAGAATGACATAGCAGCGAAAGCCAAATCTGACCCAAAGCTGTTGTACAGCCACATCAGGAGGAGGACAACAGTCAAGGACCAGGTGATCAGGCTGAGGAAGGTAGGAGGGGAGATCACAAGAAATGACCGGGAAGTGTGTGAGGAGCTCAACATGAGATTCAAAGAGGTGTTCACAGAGGAGATAGAAGGGACTCCAGAAAGGAGGAGAGGTAGGGTACACCATCAGGTGCTGGATACAATACACACAACTGAGGAAGAAGTGAAGAGGCTACTAAGCGAGATAGATACCTCAAAGGCGATGGGGCCGGATAACATCTCTCCATGGGTCCTGAGAGAGGGAGCAGAGGCGCTATGTGTACCCCTAACAACAATCTTCAACACATCTATCGAAACAGGGCAACTATCTGAGGTATGGAAGACAGCAAATGTAGTCCCAATTTTTAAAAAAGGAGACAGAAAAATAGCACTAAACTACAGACCAGTGTCACTGACATGTATAGTATGCAAGGTCATGGAGAAGATAGTCAGGAGAAGAGTGGTGGAGCACCTAGAAAGAAATGAGCTTATCAACGACGGCCAACACGGTTTCAGGGACGGGAAATCCTGTGTCACAAACCTACTGGAGTTCTACGACAGGGTGACAGCAATAAGACAAGAGAGAGAAAGGTGGGTAGATTGCATATTCTTGGGTTGTAAGAAGGCGTTTGACACAGTTCCACACAAGAGATTAGTGCAGAAGCTGGAGGACCAGGCAGGGGTAACAGGGAAGGCACTACAATGGATCAGGGAATACCTGTCAGGAAGACAGCAGCGAGTCATGGTACGTGGCGAGGTGTCAAAGTGGGCGCCGGTGACGAGCGGGGTTCCACAGGGGTCAGTCCTGGGACCAGTGCTGTTTCTGGTATTTGTGAACGACATGACGGAAGGAATAGACTCCGAAGTGTCCTTGTTTGCAGATGATGTGAAGTTGATGAGAAGAATTCAATCGGACGAGGACCAGGCAGAACTACAAAGGGATCTGGACAGGCTGCAAGCCTGGTCCTGCAATTGGCTCCTGGAGTTCAACCCCACGAAATGCAAAGTCATGAAGATTGGGGAAGGGCAAAGAAGACCGCAGACGGAGTACAGTCTAGGGGGGCCAGAGACTGCAAACCTCAATCAAGGAAAAAGATCTTGGGGTGAGTATAACACCAGGAACATCTCCTGAGGCGCACATCAACCAAATAACTGCTGTGAATGAATGGTTCAGAGAACCGACGAGTTGGTAAATTAGACACATATGCAACACTTGGGTATCTTTATTGAGGAAACGTTTCGCCACACAGTGGCTTCATCAGTCCATACAAAGGAGAATCGTGAAGAACAGGAGGAGTGTGAGGTTGTCAGTCCCTCAATCTATAGTCGATGTTGTCAGTCCATCAATCTTGAATAGAATAACAGCATATGAGCTGAGGAAGCTTATATACTGTAGACAGGAGACAGGAGAACAAATGTGACACCTCCTACAACTGCTGCACCTCTCCTGTCTACAGTATATAAGCTCCCTCTGCTCATATGCTGTTATTCTATTCAAGATTGATGGACTGACAACATCGACTCAAGATTGAGGGACTGACAACCTCACACTCCTCCTGTTCTTCATGATTCTCCTTTGTATGGACTGATGAAGCCACTGTGTGGCGAAACGTTTCCTCAATAAAGATACCCAAGTGTTGCATATGTGTCTAATTTACCAAATAACTGCTGCAGCATATGGGCGCCTAGCAAACCTAAGAACAGCATTCCGACATCTTAATAAAGAATCGTTCAGGACCCTGTATACTGTGTACGTTAGGCCCATACTAGAGTATGCAGCACCAGTTTGGAACCCACACCTAGCCAAGCACGTGAAGAAGCTCGAGAAAGTGCAAAGGTTTGCAACAAGATTAGTCCCGGAGCTAAGGGGTATGTCCTACGAGGAGAGGTTAAGGGAAATCGACCTGACGACACTGGAGGACAGGAGAGACAGGGAGGACATGATAACGACATATAAGATACTGAGAGGAATTGACAAAGTGGACAGAGACAGAATGTTCCAGAGATGGGACACAGCAACAAGGCGACACAGTTGGAAGTTGAAGACTCAGATGAATCACAGAGATGTTAGGAAGTATTTCTTCAGTCACAGAGTGGTCGGGAAGTGGAATAGTTTAGGAAGCGATGTAGTGGAGGCAGGCTCAATACATAGCTTTAAGAAGAGGTATGATAAAACTCATGGAGCAGGGAGAGTGACCCTGTAGATGCCAGTGAAGAGGCGGGGCCAGGAGCTTTGACTCAACCCCTGCAACCACAACTAGGTGAGTACACACACACACGCACACACACACACACGCACACACACACACACACACGCACACACACACTCACACACGCACATACACACACACACGCACACACACACATACACACGCACACACACACACATACACACACACACGCACACACACACACACACGCACACACACACACACACACCAGGAGCTGTGACTCGACCCCTGCAACCACAACTAGGTGAGTACACACACACACACCCACAGCGAAAGAAGGGTCAGAGGAGACATGATAACGACATACAAAATACTGCGGGGAATTGACAAGGTAGACAGTGACAGGATGTTCCAGAGAGGGAACACAGAAACAAGGGGACACAACTGGAAGCTGAAGACTCAGATGAGTCAAAGGGATGTTAGGAAGCATTTCTTCAGCCACAGAGTAGTCAGGAAGTGGAATAGTCTAGAGAAAGATATAGTGGAGGCAGGAACCATACATAGTTTTAAGACAAGGTATGATAAAGCTCATGGAGCAGGGAGAGCAGAGACCCAGTAGCGGACAGCGAAGAGGCGGGGCCAGGAGGTGAGTCTCGACCCCTGCAACCACAATTAGGTGAGTACACACACACACGCACACACACACTCACACACACACACACACACGCACACACACACTCACACACCATTACTATTTTTAATGTATGCAGATGACTTGCCAGAGGGGACTGAAACATACAGTACGAATCATTATTTGTCGATGATGTACAACTGATGATAATTAAAATGGAAGAGGATAGGAGAGAGAGAGAGAGAGAGAGAGAGAGAGAGAGAGAGAGAGAGAGAGAGAGAGAGAGAGAGAGAGAGGAGAGAGAGAGGCAGGACACAGGAACTCTTGGACAAGCTTCAAGAGTGATCATTAACAAAGTGGTTACTGGAGTTCAACCCTGTAGACAAAATACAGCTAGAGATGCGAGAAACCACACATATCACTCAAAGACCATTGACGCGGATTACTAATCTCAGAAATGTTTTCATAAACCTCACCAAGTAATGTTATAGAACTCACTTCAGTACTTGTGTTAGCTCCATCATGGAGTATGCAGCACCAGCATGGAACCCCTTACTGAATCAAGCATATAAGAAAACTCGAAACGGTTCAGATGTCTGCAACAAGACTAGTCCCAGAGCTAAGAAAAGTGAGTTATCAGGAGAGACTAAAGGAACTGAACCTGACTACTTTAGAAGAAATGTGGATCAGGAGAGAGAGACATGATTACGACATACAAAATGCTCAGAGAATTTGACAGAGCATAGAGGTTCAGACTTTTTGAAAAACGAGGCCAAAGGGCAGGGAAAGACACAGACAAGACTCTAAGATGTAAGGACATTCATTTGCTGTCTGAGGGCGGTAAGTAAATGGTATGAGTTAGCTGAAGAAGTGGCAGAGACAAGCTCAATACACAGATTTAAGAGTAGATACGATTGTACCCACGAGGCCAGGAACTAATAATACCGGCAAAGAGCTAAGAGCTGAGATTCCACCCCCGCGAAATGCGGTGAGTACACACCGAGATACTGATTCAAGGTAAAGCTAATTAATGGATGAAAAAGACAACCAGGGAGGGAACACAGTCTGGGCGGAGAGGAAGTATTAATTATCAATCAGTGTGAAGGATCTGAAGGTGAACAACACAACGAACATATCACCGAAGATAAATATAAGCCGCAAATCTACGAACTATTTTCAGGAACCTAAATAAAAATTCTTCAGGGTACTCTCTACTACAGCGAGTACACAGCGCCTGCATTCAACACACATGTGTTACAGCATATTTTCAGAAGCAAGAGAAAGATCGGGTTCTTGCAACCACAATTAATTACAAGCTGAGGGGACTGAACAACGAGGCAAGACTAAGTTAAACGAGATCAGTACAAGGTGAGACATGATTACAAACTACGTCATGATCAGGACCTGATGAAGGGAATAAGTATAGATTGTACAAAATGCGAGACAATGGAACGAGAAAGCAATGGCGATAGTTAGCACCACTGACGCTACAGTACCACAAATAAACCACTGTACCACATATAAACCACTGTACCACAAAAAACCACAGTACGACATATAAACCACAGTACCACATATATACCACAATACCAAATATAAACCACAATACCAAATATAAACCACAATACCACATATATACCACAATACCACATATAAACCACAGTACAACATATAAACCACAGTACCATATATAAACCACAGCACCACATATAAACCACAGTACTATATATAAACCACAGCACCACATATAAACCACAGTACTATATATAAACCACAGCAGCACATATAGACCACAGTACCACATATAGACCACAGTAGCGCATATAAACCACAGTAGCACATATAAACCAAAGTACCACATATAAACCAAAGTAGCACATAAATCACAGTAGCACATATAAACCACAGTAGCATATATAAACCAGTAGCACATATAAACCACAGTAGCACATATAGACCACAGTAGCACATATAAACCACAGTACTATATGTAAACCACAGTAGCACATATAAACCACATTACCACATATAAACCACAGTAGCACATATAAACTACAGTACTATATATAAACCACAGTAGCACACATAAACCACAGTATCGCATATAAACCACAGTAGCACATATAGACCACAGTACTATATATAAAACCACAGCACCACATATAAACCACAGGACCACATATAAACCACTGTACAACATATAGACCACCGTAACACATATAAACCACAGTACTATATATAAACCACAGTACCACATATAAGCCAGAGTGCCACAGGAGTAGAGGTATTGGAACTCAGCTGATTGCATTGTCAACATGGTCTTAGAAGCACTGGACCTGTACGGGTTATTCAGCTCCTTTGGAATGGGAAGTAATCAGGTGTGGTCGTAGGAAGGGGAGGGTAGCTCAAGTTTCATGGATCAAGAGGCCTTCATCTATTTAAAAGTGCATGTTGATTGAAGGACCAGTGAATACTGCTCAATACTCACAAGAGCTGAGACTCGACCCCTAAAACTACATGTAGGTGAGTACAAAGACGAGAGAGAGAGACAAAGACAGAGACAGAGAGACAAAGAGAGAGCCAGTGCTACTCCTCATAAGTTAGACTAGGAGGCAGTGATCAACACTCAGACGTATAGAGGGGAGAGGAGGGGAGAGAGAGCCACTCTTCTCGCCGTAACTTAGGCTGGGGGTCCGAGGGGAAATCTTGGCAGTACGAGGAGAGGTGGCGGCCCATCTCTAAGGTCTGTGAGAGTACACGATGGTCATGAGTCTGTGGGTGGTCACTACACGTTCTGTACTCGACTATTTTGTACTCACCTATTTGTGTTTGGGGGCTCGATACTTAGCTCCTGGCTCCATCTCCTAAACTACTTTGATTTCTGGCCTCTTAGACCTTATCCTATCTACTCTGGAAGCTGCGTATTGAATCTGCCTCCATCACTGCCTTATCCAAGTCATTCCAATTTTCAGTCACCTGAGACTTAAGAAATACTTCCTTACATCCCTATAACTCATCTGCCTTTTCAGCTTCCGTCTGTGTCTCTTTGATCCCGGTCCTTTTAATTCAAACAATCTGTTCCTATCTGACTAATCAGATCCTCCTAAGATTTTGTATGTAGTAATAATATTTCCCTCTTGCTCTTCTGTTCTCTAAGGTTGTCAAGTTCACTTCTTTCAGCCTCTCTTGTTAGTAAATAACAAAAAAGGCACAATACCGTGACTGGAACAATACACACACAACCCGCACATATAAGAACATAAGAAAGAAGGAACACTGCAGCAGGCCTACTGGCCCATGCGAGGCAGGTCCAAATCTCCAACGGCTTAAGCCAATGCCCCGACCCAGCCAGGTCAGGTTACATTCACTTAAGGAAGGAGCACTGCATCTGACCTAGTAGCACAAGCTAGTCAGGACCAATTCACACCCAACCGCACCCACTCATATAATTGTCCAGCCGACCACCTGGTCAGGTCACTTCCACTTAAGGAATTAGTACAGGTCAGGTTACATTCACTTAAGGAAGGAGCACTGCATCTGACCTAGTACAAGCTAGTCAGGTCCAAACTCACACCCATCCACACACACCCATGTATTTATCTAACCTATTTTAAACTACACAACGTCTTAGCATCTATAACGGTACTCGGGAGTTTGTTCCACTCATCCACAACTCTATTACCAAACCAGTGCTTTCCTATATCCTTCCTGAATCTGAACTTTTCCAACTGAAACCATTGCTGCAGTCCTGTCTTGGTTGGATATTTTCAGCACGCTATTTACATCCCTTTATTTATTCCTGTTTTCCATTTGTACACCTCAATCATATCCCCCTAATTCTACGCCTTTCTAGAGAGTGCAGATTCAGGGCCCTCAGTCTATCCTCATAGGAAGATTTCTGATACAAGGGATCAACTTTGTCATCCTCCTTTGTACGTTTTCCAGTGCATTTATATCCATTCTGTAATCGGTGACAGAACTGTGCAGCATAATCTAAATGAGGCTAACCAAAGATATATAGAGTTGAAGAACAACCTGAGGACTTCTGTTATTTATACTTCTTGATATGAAGCCAAGGATTCTGTTAGCTTTATTGCGAACACTTATGCACTGTTGTCTAGGCTTCAGATTACTACTAAAGCCTAGACAACAGTGCATAAGTGTTCGCAATAAAGCTAACAGAATCCTTGGCTTCATATCAAGAAGTATAAATAACATAAGTCCTCAGGTTGTTCTTCAACTCTATATATCTTTGGTTAGGCCTCATTTAGATTATGCTGCACAGTTCTGGTCACCGTATTACAGAATGGATATAAATGCACTGGAAAACGTACAAAGGAGGATGACAAAGTTGATCCCTTGTATCAGAAATCTTCCCTATGAGGATAGACTGAGGGCCCTGAATCTGCACTCTCTAGAAAGGCGTAGAATTAGGGAGAATATGATTGAGGTGTACAAATGGAAAACAGGAATAAACAAAGGGGATGTAAATAGCGTGCTGAAAATATCCAACCAAGACAGGACTCGCAGCAATGGTTTCAAGTTGGAAAAGTTCAGATTCAGGAAGGATATAGGAAAGCACTGGTTTGGTATTAGAGTTGTGGATGAGTGGAACAAACTCCCGAGTACCGTCAAAGATGCTAAGACGTTGTGTAGTTTTAAAAATAGGTTAGATAAATACATGGGTGGGTGTGGATGGGTGTGAGTTTGGACCTGACTAGCTTGTACTAGGCCCGACTTGGACCATTTACAAAGTCACACTAACACACAGAGACGGAGGAAGGGGTGTTTATAGGCAGGCAGACATTGTTAAATGCTCTAAACTTCAGAACACCCGTGACTTAACCTGATTCCTTCCCCTTTCATCTCTTCCCCCTTCTCCTTTTTTTCTCCTATGGGTTTTCCTTTCTTTCTTTTCTTTTGCCTTGTATTTGTCCTTCATTTTATTCGCCTTTCCTCCCTCTGTGTTCTCGTCCCACCCTTGCGGGCCGCTAGCCTCATTGCAGTGCTCCTTTCCTAGCATATGACTGTCTCCACTACTACTATTACTACTACTACCTATTCCACTACTTACTCCATTATTACCCCACTCTCTTGTACCCTCCCCTGTCTGCCTGCCTATAAATACCCCTTCCTCCGTCTCTGTGTGTTAGTGTGACTTTGTAAATGGTCCAAGTCGGGCCGAAACGTCGTCGTAAGCTTCTCTCTTTTATATGTGCGGGTTGTGTGTGTATCTCTTGTTAGTGCATTCCTCTAGGCGTGGGCTCCATACTGGAGCCGCGTACTCAGAGACTGGCCTAACATACGCAGTTTATTTGATTCTAAAGGAGTATTTATTCAAGTTCCTGAATGCCTTTTGGGGGTTTGCTAACCTGGTATATGGCGCTAATGTTTTACGGTTTAAGTGTACTTCTGGTGATATGCTAGGTGATATATTTACCCCAGGTCTTCTTTTACTCTGATGTTTGCAGCTTCTTTGTACCCATGGTGTACTCAGTGCATGACCTTACATTTTTTAGGGTTGAACTCAGGTTATACTGTCCTTTCTTGATCTTATTCTTAAGATTAGCTTTACATTATCCACAAAGACTCAGTCCCTTCTGGTAGGTCATTCACGTATATTAGGAACAGTAGTGATCCCAGTACTTATCCCTGCAGAAACAGTAGTGATCCCAGTACTTATCCCTGCAGAAACAGTAGTGATCCCAGTACTTATCCCTGCAGAAACAGTAGTGATCCCAGTACTTATCCCTGCAGAAACAGTAGTGATCCCAGTACTTATCCCTGCAGAAACAGTAGTGATCCCAGTACTTATCCCTGCAGAAACAGTAGTGATCCCAGTACTTATCCCTGCAGAAACAGTAGTGATCCCAGTACTTATCCCTGCAGAAACAGTAGTGATCCCAGTACTTATCCCTGCAGAAACAGTAGTGATCCCAGTACTTATCCCTGCAGAAACAGTAGTGATCCCAGTACTTATCCCTGCAGAAACAGTAGTGATCCCAGTACTTATCCCTGCAGAAACAGTAGTGATCCCAGTACTTATCCCTGCAGAAACAGTAGTGATCCCAGTACTTATCCCTGCAGAAACAGTAGTGATCCCAGTACTTATCCCTGCAGAAACAGTAGTGATCCCAGTACTTATCCCTGCAGAAACAGTAGTGATCCCAGTACTTATCCCTGCAGAAACAGTAGTGATCCCAGTACTTATCCCTGCAGAAACAGTAGTGATCCCAGTACTTATCCCTGCAGAAACAGTAGTGATCCCAGTACTTATCCCTGCAGAAACAGTAGTGATCCCAGTACTTATCCCTGCAGAAACAGTAGTGATCCCAGTACTTATCCCTGCAGAAACAGTAGTGATCCCAGTACTTATCCCTGCAGAAACAGTAGTGATCCCAGTACTTATCCCTGCAGAAACAGTAGTGATCCCAGTACTTATCCCTGCAGAAACAGTAGTGATCCCAGTACTTATCCCTGCAAAACCATACTCGTTACTTTTCCCACTCATCTCATCGCATACTGTTACTCTTTGCCTTCTGTCATTCAGGTATTCCCTTGCTCACCAGAGTGCTCTGCTCTTAATGCTGCCTCTTCCTTTCATTTCTGAACTAATCTCTTGCATAGTATGGTGTCGAACCTTTTCGTGCAGTGCAAGGAGAGGCAGTCTACCCGTTCCTATCTTTCCTATTTTTTTCTGTCATAGAACATGTCAGGTATTCACATTTGGAGACTAAAACATGTAGTGTACAAACTATACAATAAATCTCTTGAATATTTACCTATAATAATTTTTAAAACTATTATTGGGATTAGTATTATTATATATTATACACTTCATGTGCTGTCACATATCTATTTCTGTGCACAGAAAGTAGAATATCCACTGGTGTCATGTGTTATCATATACTTATTACAGACAAAATGGTAATGGAGCGACATTAGTATAAAGTTGTGTGATTTTGTGCCACATTATGTGGCAATATAGGTGGTGTAACCGGGTGCTTGGTGCCTCTTTAAAGCAAATTCAGCAAAGGTCAAAATACTCATGTACTTATGCCATATGGTTCCCACGCCTCTGTGGCTTCCTTGACCTTTCTCCTTGTGAATTTTTTTTGTCTTATTTTATAATGCTTCGGACATCTAACAAGAGCGTTGTTCTTGACTACTGAACGATGTAAGCGAGAAGTTCGCTCACTTTCGGCGGAGTTCCTGTATAGCCAAGCTTGACCGAATAGTACCTTGATTCATTCTCTCACCTTCAATCCAAGACGTGTCCGTGATCCTAGTGTAGTGATACATAGGTTGCACTCCAGTGGGTGCACGTAAATGGTTCAGAGAACCGACAAGTTGATAAATTAGACACATGTGCAACACTTGGGTATCTTTATTGAGGAAACGTTTCGCCACACAGTGGCTTCATCAGTCCAATACAAAGAAGAATGGTGAAGATCAGAAATCCTTAAAAATCAGAACTCAATAAAGATACCCAAGTGTTGCACAAGTGTCTAATTTATCAACTCCAGAGGGTTAGTGAAGTGTCTGCTGCTCTGACTATGCTACCTGACCGTCCCCTGCCTGCTCTGTCCATGCTACCTGACCGTCCCCTGCCTGCTCTGTCCATGCTACCTGACCGTCCCCTGCCTGCTCTGTCCATGCTACCTGACCGTCCCCTGCCTGCTCTGTCCATGCTACCTGACCGTCCCCTGCCTGCTCTGTCCATGCTACCTGACCGTCCCCTGCCTGCTCTATCCATGCTACCTGACCGTCCCCTGCCTGTCACCTGTCATTTCTTCTTATCTAGGATGAAGTATTCACTCTCATGCATTAGTGGTTGTCACTAGAGTTGTAGTGTATGATAGATTACTTCCGAGATACTGGCAATGAAGACTGGAGAGAGAATATTCTATGCATAATTACTTAACAATATCTCCTTGGTGTAATCACACCTGACCATTATTTCTAGTCAAGTTGAATAGCTGTTTGCAGAGACTTAGTTTAAATACCCTCAGATCAGCAGACTCGCTACTCACTAATTTTCCTGACAGCTCTGTAATAAAAAAGTTTACTAGCTTAGTTTAAATCAATTATTTTTTATAGTGAAAGATTTTTATAATTAACCTCCTGGGTCATTTGAACAGTGGCTGACTTAATTTGATTTTTGTACCAATTGAATTTTGGTAACTCCATTATTAGTGAGTATGCAGGCCAGCCTGAGTGTTACTTAGCCTGAGTGTTACTTAGCCCTGAGTGTTACTTAACCCTGAGTGTTACTTAACCCTGAGTGTTACTTAGCCTGAGTGTTACTTAGCTCTGAGCAACCTACAGAGTGTTTATAACTTGCTGGCATATAATAAACACTTTATAGGTGTTCCAATATTCTTGTTCTTACAAAGTTCTTCATAAGTTTTACGATGTGTAGGATATAAATACCGCCATGTAATCTAGTGCTTCTTTTCATATATGAGCAGCACATTTGTTTTTTCCTTATTTTCCCGCACTTTTGACTGGAGAGATTGGCTGAATACCTTGCCTGTTGGGTCACACAGTGGCTCTTCTCCTCCTCTCAGTACCCATGGACGTATGTTATCTCATCCCATTCATTTTGTTACAACAAACTCACTTACTAGTTTTATAACTTCTTTTGTTTGGTTTATTCTTAGAGCACCTGTTGATCTGGTCTAACTACAGTGCATTCTGGTAGCCCTTCACTTTCTTCTGTGAAGACCTCTTTCAATCCTTCGTTAAGCAGATGCACCAGATGCAACTTCCCAACAGTTCAAAGAACAACTATCAAAAATTGACTCCTGTCTGGAAGACCTTCCAGCCCCATCCCCAAACATCTTGCTGCTTGGTGACTTCAATCTTAGACATACAAAATGGAAGAATATAGCAAATAATGTTGTAGCAGAAATAATCCCTGGAGGCAGTTCAGATGAAAAGTCACACACACATGAGCTGCTAAATTTCTGCAACAAACACACCCTAAGTCAGCAGATAGTGGAGCCAACGAGACTAGAGAACACACTAGACCTTTTCTTCACAAATAATGAGGACCTGGTAAGAAACATAACAATATCAAAAACAACAAATTCTGATCACAATCTAATCGAAGTCCAGACGTACATGCACAGGAGTTCTGATCAGCAAAACGCATATAGCTATGAAGGTACCTTTACCAAATTCAACTTCAACAACAAGAACATCAACTGGGATCTGGTAAACTATGCCCTAAATGAAACATGTTGGGAAGATATCTTAAATTACTTGGACCCTAACCAGTGCCTTGAAAAGATCAACCTCCTGGTAGCTGAAGTATGTTCAAGGCATATTCCTCTACGAAAAAAGAAGAGAAGAAGTAAACAGGAGAGAGAGAGACGCTCCCTATACAGGAGAAGACGAAGAATCACTGAGCTCATCAAGAATGCCGGACTATCTGATTCACGGAAGGAAGCGCTAACCAGGGAAGTGGAAAATATTGAGCTAAAATTAAAGGACTCATACAGGATCCAGGAGAGTCAAGAGGAGCTAAAAGCGATTAGTGAAATTGAAAGAAATTCGAAATATTTCTTTTCATATGCCCAAAAAAGGCAAAAACCACTTCTAGTATAGGGCCCCTGCTCAGACAAGACGGATCTTACACAGATGACAACAAAGAAATGAGTAAGATACTGAGGTCTCAATATGACTCTGTGTTCAGTGAACCACTAATCAGTCTAAAGATAGACAATCCAAACAATTTTTTCATAAATGAGCCTCAAAACCCTGCCAATGTATGCCAAATTTCTGACATAAACCTAACTCCACTAGATTTTGAGAAAGCCATCGACGACATACCCATGCACTCAGCCCCAGGCCCAGACTCGTGGAACTCTGTGTTCATTAAGTACTGCAAGAAACCCCTCTCACGGGCCCTAAGTATGCTATGGAGAAGGAGCTTAGACACAGGCGAGATTCCACAGTCACTAAAAACAACGGATATAGCCCTACTCCTCAAAGGTGGCAGCAAAGCAGTAGCTAAGAACTATAGACCAATAGCTTTAACGTCCCATATCATAAAAATCTTTGAAAGAGTTCTAAGAAGCAGGATTGCAAACCAACTGGACTCCCAAAAATTGCACAACCCAGGGCAACATGGTTTCAGAGCAGGTCGCTCTTGCCTCTCGCAACTGCTAGACCACTATGATATGGTCTTAGATGCACTGGAAAACAAACAGAATGTGGATGTAGTATACACAGATTTTGCAAAAGCCTTTGACAAGTGCAATCATGGTGTAATATCACACAAAATGCGTCCTAAAGGGATAACTGGCAAAGTAGGCAGATGGATCTTCAACTTCCTAACCAATCGAACACAAAGAGTAGTGGTAAACAGAGTTAAATCGGATGCTGCCATAGTGAAGAGCTCTGTCCCACAAGGCATAGTACTCGCACCTATCCTGTTCCTCATTCTCATATCAGACATAGACAGAGATGTAAACCATAGCACCGTGTCATCCTTTGCAGATGATACTAGGATCTGCATGAGAGTGTCATCCATTGAGGACACGGCAAATCTCCATGAAGATATAAACCAAGTTTTCCAATGGGCAACAGAGAACAATATGATGTTCAATGAAGACAAATTCCAACTACTCCGTTATGGAAAACTGGAGGAAATAATAGCTAGGACTGAGTATATTACAAACTCCAATCACACAATAGAGCGGAAAAGTAATGTGAAGGACCTGGGTGTGGTAATGTCCGAAGACCTCACCTTCAAGGACCACAACAATGCCACTAATACAACTGCGAGGAAACTGATAGGATGGATAATGAGAACATTAAAGACAAGAGATGCTAAGCCAATGATGATCCATTTTAAATCACTTGTTCTCTCTAGGCTGGAATACTGCTGTACATTAACATCCCCATTCAAGGCAGGTGAAATTGCAGATCTAGAGAATGTACAGGGAACCTTTACTGCACGTATAAGTTCCATCAAACACCTTAACTACTGGGAACGCCTGGAAGCACTAGACTTATATTCACTGGAGCGCAGGCGAGAGAGATATATCATAATCTACACCTGGAAGATTCTGGAGGGACTGGTCCCTAATATGCACACAGAAATCACTCCATACGAAAGCAAAAGACTTGGCAGACGGTGCAACGTACCCCCAGTGAAAAGTAGGGGCGCCACTGGTACACTAAGAGAAAACACAATAAGTGTCCGGGGCCCAAGACTGTTCAACAGCCTCCCACCAGCCATTAGGGGCATTACCAGTAGACCTCTGGTTGCCTTCAAGAGGGAGCTGGACAGATACCTAAAGTCAGTGCCAGATCAGCCGGGCTGTGGTTCGTACGTTGGACTACGTGCAGCCAGCAGTAACAGCCTCGTTGATCAGGCCCTGATCCACCGGGAGGCCTGGTCATAGACCGGGCCGCGGGGACGTCGATCCCCGGAATGCCCTCCAGGTAGACTCCAGGTAGCACTTCGCATACGTGTCTGTCTTTTTTTGTCAGCTTCTCCTTCTTCTTCAGCTTCATCACTTGGTTCTTCACAGTTCTCTTATATTTTTTATGCATCTGTTGAATAAATTTAGTTCTGTTGTGACCTTTCATGGTGTCATTCTAAAATTATGTTTTCTCTTCTCTACTTATTCCCGTGTTTTTGTTTCTGGCTCTCCCGCTTGTTTATCTGTTAGTTGATTTGCTCTGTATTTCTACCAAGCTTTCGTACCCCAGATAGTGAGGTAAAACCAATGTGTCTTTGGGTCCGGAATGTGGACTGTGGGTCCTCGTCAACTATATTATGGTTCTGACGATTACAGCCAAGTCGATGGTGGTTTTCTGTAGAAAATGTGATTTAAATAACAAATGGTAGGGAAAAGTCGACAATTTCTAGTTAATAAACACATACGCATCAATTGGAAACTTTATTAATAAGACGTTTCACCTCCACAGCAGATTTGATCAAGTCTGATAGTTCATTCTTGTTGGTATGATCTAGCAACCTGTATCAAGCTTGCCTCAGGAGAGAAACGTCGTCTTAGTAAAGTTTCCAATTGCTGCATGAATCTGTATCCCCTGTTCCTCAGCTCCTGGCGTTGTGGTATCCCCTATTCACAGCTCCTGGCGTTGTGGTATCCCCTATTCACAGCTCCTGGCGTTGTGGTATCCCCTATTCACAGCTCCTGGCGTTGTGGTATCCCCTATTCACAGCTCCTGGCGTTGTGGTGTATCATGTCTGCTTTTTTTTTTTTTTTGGCTTGCAACGGAAGATCTGCGGCTGTAACTCTGCTGCTAGAAATCTGAGACTGGTAAGAGCATTTTCAGTATAATCTTGTTACTTTCTCTAGGGAATTCGTCGCTGCAGATTCTGATTTCCAGTTGGAAAAATCCACTAAGCGAATCTTTTTCTTAATTTTCAGATCGCAGCTTGAGAAAAAGTTAATTAAGTAAATCAAAAGATGACAAGTTTAGATTTCACTTCGAAGCTCACGGATGTATAGAATGACCAGGGTTTTTATTATTTTTATGGCGTTGTGACACCCAGAAACCTGAGCTTCACACTACCTTCTTCTTACTTTATTGATTTGGTAGAGTCATGCGTCAGCTTCAATGTGTGCGGCTCTGGGAGTCTTCATTACAAGTGTTGGGTGGTATAAACCTTAGTAACAGATATCGCCAAGTTGAATTAGAAAAACACGTAAGCAAATACTAGGACATATATATATGAGAAAACGTTTCGGTCCTAGGACCTTGATCACCTTGACTGGAAGTGATATAGGTCCTAGGACCGAAACGTTTTCTAATATGTCTTAGTATTTGCTTGCGTGTTTTTTTAAACCAAGCACTGGAATTACCTTGGCGTTCTGTTCTAGCCAGCTTGTCTCTGGAACACTTAGAGAAAGATTGTTTCAGTAGCACCATTCCACGACACATTACTGAGTCAAAATAAGAGAACGATGTGTTAGTTATCGTTCTTAGGCTACTCAGTTCGGAGCGCTTTCAATGATAGTTAAACGAAGCAGAGACCTTCATACAGTTTACCTTAAGAAGAGGAAGCTTAAGACACGCTTTCCTTCTTAGGTGTGATTCATCACATAATATGGTGTTTTAAAACAAAGGGTAAACCACAAAGCAGCCAATAAAGACGAGTTAAGTCACTTAATTCACCATCATCTGAAAACTAAGGGATGCTGATCAGGGTTTTTCTTGCAAGCACTTCGAGTCTGCAGTGACTTATTCCTGGAGAACAAGATTACACACAGACAGCTTTCTCCAGCCTCAGATTTCCTTGCCACGTGATCTTTCTGTGAAATAAAAAAAACAGACATGTTACACCGTAACGCCAGGAGCCAGGACAACAACAGACGGAAGTATATAGTACGCACAACAGAGACCACCCATCACAGTGTTCACCCTGCTAAAGAAATCCATCACAGTAGTTGTCACCAGGATCGTACTAGACTTCACAAGGACCTCTAAACCACATGGTGGACCTAGTATGTGGTCTAGTAGATAAATAGGAGAACACTGGTGCTCCTGTTTATCAACAGATAACATCAACAGAGTGCATGCATCTCCCACACACCCACACTTAATGGAATCGGATAAACCAAGTTACACTTCCACGAGAATGATAAAATTAAACGCAAAGGCTTGGAATTGTCTACAATAAAACTTGCAAATATCATCAAAGAAAATAGTAGGATATTCACTTTAGAAAGTTAGCAACCTCTACTGCATGGGATATCTGACATATATATTATACAGTGCACTGAATGATTCTTTGTTGTGGTTCCTGAAATCCGTTCTCAATTGTGCTGGGTGCGAATATACCGCCCACATTGTTTCGTTGACATGTACCTCTGGCGACATACTCGATTCTATGCTTTACCAAAGCCCTTCTCCTTTCTCAAGATTTGCAGCCTTTGTCTTCCCATTGTATACTCCGCCTCCAGTCTCCATTCACTTTTCCCAATATCCATAACTCTGCTCTTATTGGGACTGAATTCCAGTAGTTATTTATCTGACCTTGTTCTGAAATATGTCCAAGTCCTCTTGCAGAATTTCCATGTTGTTAACATGACTCACGAAATCGTAATGACACGATTGCAAACAAACCATACCACGGGTGGGGTTCGAACCCGTGGTATGGTTTGTTTCCATGTTGTTTTTCAGTTTCTGTTCTCCTAATTAGCTTAACATCCTACAAACAGCGAAATATAAGATTATATCTTTCTTAGAATGTTGTTTACATATTTGTGGTGTCAGCATTGATCATTCATGCGTGGGTATATGTCATGTGTGCTCTGCTGTACTGAGTATTATGAAATAAGGTTATTGACTACTGTTGATTGATTGACTCTGCAGTTCGATTCACGTAGATCCGCTCTGGTTATTCTTGTCTGCTCTTCTAGTTTGTGGATCAATCTTTGGTGTGATACAATATAAAATGTTATAGTGTAAGCCACGAATATGCAGTCCAACCACTAATCCCTTCTGTAGTTTTTTTCTTGCAACTCTGCCGTGTAACTCCAGTGGGTTAGCTAGACAAGACTGTCCCCTCCTCAATCCTGCGCAGACTTGCGTATGAGCCCCATCCTGCGCAGACTTGCGTATGAGCCCCATCCTGCGCAGACTTGCGTATGAGCCCCATCCTGCGCAGACTTGCGTATGAGCCCCATCCTGCGCAGACTTGCGTATGAGCCCCATCCTGCGCAGACTTGCGTACGAGCCCCATCCTGCGCAGACTTGCGTACGAGCCCCATCCTGCGTGACGGTGTGTCACATAGGATACATCAGCAGCACACTGCTGATGTATCCAAGTTCTGATAAATAAATTTAAAAGACTTGCCTAAGTTTCTTAGTAGTACCGTCGTTGTCAGGTGCTGAACCGCACTCCCTCTGATCGTCTTCTAGGTGCTGAACCGCACTCCCTCTGATCGTCTTCTAGGTGCTGAACCGCACTCCCTCTGATCGTCTTCTAGGCGCTGAACCGCACTCCCTCTGATCGTCTTCTAGGTGCTGAACCGCACTCCCTCTGATCGTCTTCTAGGTGCTGAACCGCACTCCCTCTGATCGTCTTCTAGGTGCTGAACCGCACTCCCTCTGATCGTCTTCTAGGTGCTGAACCGCACTACCTCTGATCGTCTTCTAGGTGCTGAACCGCACTCCCTCTGATCGTCTTCTAGGTGCTGAACCGCACTCCCTCTGATCGTCTTCTAGGGCTGAACCGCACTCCTCTGATCGTCTTCAGGTGCTGAACCGCACTACCTCTGATCGTCTTCTAGGTGCTGAACCGCACTCCTCTGATCGTCTTCTGGTGCTGAACCGCACTCCTCTGATCGTCTTCTAGGTGCTGAACCGCACTCCTCTGATCGTCTTCCAGGTGCTGAACCGCACTCCCTCTGATCGTCTTCTAGGTGCTGAACCGCACTCCCTCTGATCGTCTTCTAGGTCCTGAACCGCACTCCCTCTGATCGTCTTCCAGGTGCTGAACCGCACTCCCTCTGATCGTCTTCTAGGTGCTGAACCGCACTCCCTCTGATCGTCTTCTAGGTGCTGAACCGCACTCCTCTGATCGTCTTCAGGTGCTGAACCGCACTCCTCTGATCGTCTTCTAGGTGCTGAACCGCACTCCTCTGATCGTCTTCAGGTGCTGAACCGCACTCCTCTGATCGTCTTTAGGTGCTGAACCGCACTCCTCTGATCGTCTTCTAGGTGCTGAACCGCACTACCTCTGATCGTCTTCTAGGTGCTGAACGCACTCCTCTGATCGTCTTCTAGGCGCTGAACCGCACTCCTCTGATCGTCTTCTAGGTGCTGAACCGCACTACCTCTGATCGTCTTCTAGCCACCACTCTGCTCGCTAACCATTGCGCTTGGCGACCGCCTCTGCGCTTCACCATCCGCTTTGCCTGAACACCGCTGGTTGCCATCCGATGCGGCCACCTGCACTTCGAGCCCATCTAACCGCACCTCTGCGCTCTAGGCCCATCTCGATCTCAGCGACCTCTGTCGCGTCCGAGCACTGATCCGTCGATATATTTGTGCCACTCTTGATCGTCTTCAGGTCTGAACCGCACTTGATCGTCTTCAGGTGCTGAACCACTCCTCTGACGTCTTCAGGTGCTGAACCGCACTCTCTGATCGTTGGTGCGAACCGCACTCCTGATCGTCTTCGGTGCTGAACCGACTCGATCGTCTTCAGTGCTGAACCGCACTCCTCTGATCGTCTTCAGGTGCTGAACCGCACTCCTCTGATCGTCTTCAGGTCTGAACCGCACTCTCGATCGTCTTCAGGTGCTGAACCGCATCCTCTGATCGTCTTCAGGTGCTGAACCTCCTCTGATCGTCTTCTAGGTGCTGAACCGCACTCTCTGACGTCTTCAGGGCTGAACCGCACTCCTCTGATCGTCTTCAGGGCTGAACCCACTCTCTGATCGCTTCGGTCTGAACCGCACCCTCTGATCGTCTTCTAGGTGCTGAACGCACTCCTCTGATCGTCTTCAGGTGCTGAACCGCACTCTCTGATCGTCTTCTAGGCGAACCGCACTCCCTGACGTCTTCAGGTGCTAACGCACCTCTGACTTCTAGGCAACCACTCGATCGTCTTCAGGTGCTGAACCGCACTCCTCTGATCGTCTTCTAGGTGCTGAACCGCACCCTTGATCGTCTTCAGGTGCTGAACCGCACCCGATCGTCTTCAGGTGCTGAACCGCACTCCTCTGATCGTCTTAGGCTGAACCACTCTCTGATCCTTCAGGGCTGAACCGCACTCCTCTGATCGTCTTCAGGTGCGAACCGCACCTCTGACGTCTTCAGGTGCTGAACCGCACCCTGATCGTCTTCAGGTGCTGAACCGCACCCTGACGTCTTCGGCGAACCGCACCTCTGATCGTCTTAGGTGCTGAACCGACTCTCTGATCGTCTTCAGGCTGAACCGCACTCCTCTGATCGTCTTCTAGGTGAACCGCACCTGATCGTCTTCTGGGCTGAACCCACTCTCTGATCGCTTAGGCTGCCGGGTCTGAACCGCACTCCCTCTGATCGTCTTCTAGGTGCTGAACGCACTCCTCGATCGTCTTCGTCTGAACGACTCACCTCTGACGTCTCTGTGCTCAGGCTGAACCCACTCCTCTGATCGTCTTCTAGGTGCTGAACCGCACTCCTCTGATCGTCTTCCTGGAACCGCACTCTCTGTCGCTTCCTGCTCCCTGATCGCCTCCTGACGTCTGACGTCTTCGGTGCTGAACCGCACTCTCTGATCGTCTTCTAGGTGCTGAACCGCACCCTGACGCTTCTAGGTGCTGAACCGCACTCCTTCTCTGCGACGTCTCCTTGATCGTCTTCATCCTCTGAACCGCCTCCCTAGGTGCTGAACCGCACTCCTCGATCGTCTTCAGGTGCTGAACCGCATCCTCTGATCGTCTTCTAGGTGCTGAACCGCACTCCTCTGATCGTCTTCTAGGTACTGAACCTCACTCCTCTGATCGTCTTCTAGGTGCTGAACCGCACTCCCTCTGATCGTCTTCTAGGTGCTGAACCGCACTCCTTCTGATCGTCTTCTAGGCGCTGAACCGCACTCCTCTGATCGTCTTCTAGGCGCTGAACCGCACTCCCTCTGATCGTCTTCTAGGCGCTGAACCGCACTCCCTCTGATCGTCTTCTAGGCGCTGAACCGCACTCCCTCTGATCGTCTTCTAGGCGCTGAACCGCATTACCTCTGATCGTCTTCTAGGCGCTGAACCGCATTACCTCTGATCGTCTTCTAGGTGCTGAACCGCACTCCCTCTGATCGTCTTCTAGGCGCTGAACCGCACTCCCTCTGATCGTCTTCTAGGCGCTGAACCGCACTCCCTCTGATCGTCTTCTAGGTGCTGAACCGCACTACCTCTGATCGTCTTCTAGGTGCTGAACCGCACTCCCTCTGATCGTCTTCTAGGTCCTGAACCGCACTACCTCTGATCGTCTTCTAGGTGCTGAACCGCACTCCCTCTGATCGTCTTCTAGGTGCTGAACCGCACTACCTCTGATCGTCTTCTAGGTGCTGAACCGCACTCCCTCTGATCGTCTTCTAGGTGCTGAACCGCACTCCCTCTGATCGTCTTCTAGGTGCTGAACCGCACTCCCTCTGATCGTCTTCTAGGTGCTGAACCGCACTCCCTCTGATCGTCTTCTAGGAACTGAACCTCACTCCCTCTGATCGTCTTCTAGGTGCTGAACCGCACTCCCTCTGATCGTCTTCTAGGTGCTGAACCGCACTACCTCTGATCGTCTTCTATTTGCTGAACCGCACTCCCTCTGATCGTCTTCTAGGTGCTGAACCGCACTCCCTCTGATCGTCTTCTAGGTGCTGAACCGCACTACCTGTGATCGTCTTCTAGGCGCTGAACCGCACTCCCTCTGATCGTCTTCTAGGTGCTGAACCGCACTCCCTCTGGTCGTCTTCTAGGTGCTGAACCGCACTCCCTCTGATCGTCTTCTAGGTGCTGAACCGCACTACCTGTGATCGTCTTCTAGGCGCTGAACCGCACTCCCTCTGATCGTCTTCTAGGTGCTGAACCGCACTACCTCTGATCGTCTTCTAGGTGCTGAACCGCACTCCCTCTGATCGTCTTCTAGGTGCTGAACCGCACTCCCTCTGATCGTCTTCTAGGTGCTGAACCGCACTACCTCTGATCGTCTTCTAGGTGCTGAACCGCACTCCCTCTGATCGTCTCTAGGTGCTGAACCGCACTCCTCTGATCGTCTTCTGGTGCTGAACCGCACTCCTCTGATCGTCTTCTAGGTGCTGAACCGCACTCCCTCTGGTCGTCTTCTAGGTGCTGAACCGCACTCCTCTGATCGTCTTCTAGGTGCTGAACCGCACTCCTCTGATCGTCTTCTAGGTGCTGAACCGCACTCCTCTGATCGTCTTCTAGGTGCTGAACCGCACTCCCTCTGATCGTCTTCTAGGTGCTGAACCGCACTCCCTCTGATCGTCTTCTAGGTGCTGAACCGCACTACCTCTGATCGTCTTCTAGGTGCTGAACCGCACTACCTCTGATCTTCTTCTCAACCACCATAAACATGTCATAGACTTCTACAGGTTAGTGATTCATGAATAATATTTTGGTGAATATAGGTATTGCATCCTCTATATATTTTATGTTTTCCCAGGATTTTCTTGTTTCCAGTAAGCCATTAACCCTTTACCAGGCCACACATGAAATTTGAGAGACTGCAACATTTGCAACCTATATTCTGATAATATAAGCAATTCTAAGACATATTTATTTGTATTCATTTGTCAAGTTTATTTATTTTAGGCGCCTCTTAAATACCCTCTTTGGCAGATTCAAATATGAGGCACACCTGGCCTGGTAAAGGGTTAAGAATGTTTTGCTTATGGTGCAAACATGGCTTTTGCTGGTTAATGAAGCCGGCAGGTGTCTGAGCAAGCACCAGGCAGCATCTCTCTCAGTGTCTGTTTTAATTCGATCACTGACAGGAGAATGTGTGTGTGTGTGTGTGTACTCACCTAACTGTACTCACCTAATTGTGGTTGCAGGGGTCGATTCATAGCTCCTGGCTTCGCCTCTTCATTGGTCTCTATTATTTCACTCTTCCTGCTCCATGAGCTTTATCATACCTCTTCTTAAAACTATGTATGGATCCTGCCTCCACTACATCACTTCCCAGACTATTCCACTTCCTGACAAGTCTGTGACTGAAGAAATACTTCCTAACATCCCTGTGATTCATCCGAGTCTTCATCTTCCAACTGTGACCCCTTGTTGCTGTGTCCCATCTCTGGAACATCCTGTCTCTGTCCACCTTGTCGATTCCTCTCAGTACTTTATATGTCATTATCATATCCCCCCTAACTCTCCTGTCCTCCAGTGTCGTCAGGTCGATTTCCCTTAACCTCTACTCGTAGGACATGTTCCTTAGCTCCGGGACTAGTCTTGTTGCAAACCTTTGCACTTTCTCTAGTTTCCTTACGTGTTTGGCTAGGTGTGGGTTCCAAACTGGTGCTGCATACTCCAATATGTGTGTGTGTGTGTGTGTGTGTGTGTGTGTGTGTGTGTGTGTGTTTGTGTGTAAGATTACCTACTTATCAATAAAGGAACAGAGTTTAGCTTCTGGTGTCCAGTTGTCAAACTACGATTCATTATGTTTGTTTCAAGTTTGTCCTCAAAGTTTCAGCTACTCAAGAATTTCACGGAGAAACTTTGGTGGTGTTAATACTTCAAGTTCGACGTCACGTCTTCTTTACGAAACATCGAGAGAGCGGCAACGATTGATGTCCGGAGTGACTTAGATGTAAGTTATGAATATATGACAACACGATCCAGAGAGAGAGAGAGAGAGAGAGAGAGAGAGAGAGAGAGAGAGAGAGAGAGAGAGAGAGAGAGAGAGAGAGCAGGAGCGAGAGAGAGGGAGACTAGAAGCAGGGAGAGCACTAAAGAAAACTAATTCCATCAATATTGTCCCCGGATGGGCAGTGTGTGAGTGTGAGTCAGCAGAAAGTGTTGGATATGACTGCAGGAGTCGTGCACTGCACCTGCCTTGACTGCAGGAGTCGTGCACTGCACCTGCCTTGACTGCAGGAGTCGTGCACTGCACCTGCCTTGACTGCAGGAGTCGTGCACTGCACCTGCCTTGACTGCAGGAGTCGTGCACTGCACCTGCCTTGACTGCAGGAGTCGTGCACTGCACCTGCCTTGACTGCAGGAGTCGTGCACTGCACCTGCCTTGACTGCAGGAGTCGTGCACTGCACCTGCCTTGACTCAGGAGTCATGCACTGCACTGCCTTGACTGCAGGAGTCGTGCACGCACCCTTGACTGCAGGAGTCTGCACTGCACCTGCCTTGACTGCAGGAGTCGGACTGCACCTGCCTTGACTGCAGGAGTCGTGCACTGCACCTGCCTTGACTGCAGGAGTCAGTGCACTGCACCTGCCTTGACTGCAGGAGGTCGTGCACTGCACCTGCCTTGACTGCAGGAGTCGTGCACTGCACCTGCCTTGACTGCAGGAGTCGTGCACTGCACCTGCCTTGACTGCAGGAGTCGTGCACTGCACCTGCCTTGACTGCAGGAGTCGTGCACTGCACCTGCCTTGACTGCAGGAGTCGTGCTGACCTGCCTTGACTGCAGGAGTCGTGCACTGCACCTGCCTTGACTGCAGGAGTCTGCACTGCACCTGCCTTGACTGCAGGAGTCGTGCACTGCACCTGCCTTGACTGCAGGAGTCGTGCACTGCACCTGCCTTGACTGCAGGAGTCGTGCACTGCACCTGCCTGCTCAGTATAAAGCACTATCCATGACACATGGTCCAGCTGTAAAGCCAGTCTATGAGATTTTTTCCCTTCCCATCGTCTTTACCACGGACGCAGGAGCACAGGACGCAGGAGCACAGGACGCAGGAGCACAGGACGCAGGAGCACAGGACGCAGGAGCACAGGACGCAGGAGCACAGGACGCAGGAGCACAGGACGCAGGAGCACAGGACGCAGGAGCACAGGACGCAGGAGCACAGGACGCAGGAGCACAGGACGCGGAGCACAGGACGCAGGAGCACAGGACGCAGGAGCACAGGACGCAGGATCACAGGACGCAGGAGCACAGGACGCAGGAGCACAGGACGCAGGAGCACAGGCTCACGCATGCGGTTATATAATGACATAATCTATATATACCTATCTGAATGCAGGAAACCCCGTAATGAGCCATTCTTTCTCTCTGAATAAATACGGAAATGTACAGAGGATCAAAGTGAGATCTTGCAAGTAGTACACCTGCATATGAAACCTCCTTTACCCCACCTCCCTAAAATTTCCTAGAACCCGTACCCCTCTTTCCTCCGCCCAAGATTTGTATATACACACTTCTAAGCATCCTGTTTTGCTCCATACTCTCTAAACGTCCAAACCACCTAAGAGCTCTTCACCCCTCTCCATAATATTCACACCACACATTGCCCTCCACTGCCTCCAGCCTCATCCTCGCCACAACATTTAAAACCTACGCTTTACTCTTTTATAAGAGTGTTGGTATCACTACACTTTGATAAAATCCTCTTATTCGCCACCATGGATAAAGTTCTTTTGTCTCCACAGATGCCACAATGCACCTTCCACCTTATATCCTCCTGTCAGTTCTATGGTTCACCTCATCGTTCATAAACCCGTCCGCTGACAAGTACACTCTCAAATAATAATAATAATAATAATAATAATAATAATAATCATTATAATAATATTAATATTATTAACAATAATAATAATATTATTATTGTTATTAAAAATAATAATATTTATTTCAAAAAAGTACTTTAAACAATTGATATAGTATTAGTTAACATTACTGACATTATAGAAAGACTCACGAAATCGTAATAACACGACCGCAAACAAACCAGGGTACGGGTGGGGTCATGAGTTCTAGCCCCACCTGTAAAAAATTCACTCATAACTACTGGATGATTATCTCATTAAGTTGGTTTACAAGAATGCTAAAGTCTGCAATCTTTGACATTATCGACTCTAACATTTTGGTTTAGGATTACGACATTTTTTAAGATTTTGTAAAAAAAAAAAAAAAAAAAAATCACTGTCGTAGTGGTTGTTACATCTGTTGTTTAAACACAAATATTAATCTATATTTCGGAATTTACTGTACGGGAAGTAGAATGATCTGAAGGATCATAGCATCTCTGGCAAAACTTTTATATTTTTCTCTAAGCATCTAATACACATTATTAGTAGCAACTTAAAAATAACTATAAGTTACGAGTAATTAATTCATAAAAAAATACCACAGTAAAAAATATAATTGTCTGGTTTAAGTGAGTGGTACTAGTTACTTAAATTAAATACAAAATATAATGAGATAGTATATCTTCTGTGAGGATTATTTCTAGACATGGATATAAGAAGATAATGTTATGTAAAGTTATCAGAGTATCAACCATGTGTGAAAGAAGGGAGCGCTGCCTGTCTTATAATATATGAAGTTGAAAGAAAAAAACTGAAGCAAGAAAAACAATCATAAGATTGAATGACGAAGAAGCAGGTTTCAGGCTTTGTTTATCACAATCACTTTGAAGTAGCTGGCGGATAGTGAGCCTTTGAAATCTTAGAGCCTTTTATGCGCACTGAGATTTTACACAGGTTGAGTCGAACACTGGGCAATATCAAAGACATTTTTGTGTCTTGTATAAAGTCTATGAGTTCTTTCGTAGCTATTAAGGAAGAGTTTCAGAGCAGAGTTTATATTATAATTAACTGTCATGTATATATAGTATGTAGAGTAGTACTAGTGAATATTATGTATACTGAGTAAGCTAAAATTTCTAAAGAGTGGGGAGTGTGTTGCCTGCCACTAGATTGGGTGATGGTACAGTCGCATTTTTCGAGTTATTATTGGCTTTAAGTGGTCTGCTACAGTATATCCCCTGGAACAAATAGCATAGTTGAGGTAAGAATAAATTACAGAGTGGTTCAGACTTAGTAGTGTGGGTGGGAGTGTACCTACTGTTTTTGAGACCTTAGTTATGTGGGTGTTGAATTACAAGTTACCGTCAAGGTTTTCCCAGTTTTTTGCGAGAGGAGACACGACATCTGCCAGGAAAAGGTTCAATTTTTACGTATTATTTGCATTTTCTGGATGATTGCGGAGGTAGTTTGCCGGTATCTTTCCCTTATTTGAGGAGATATTATTAATTCAGTGTCGTCTGGTGGCCCTCAGGCTACGTGGGAGGCAGGGTTGTGCTGGACCTCACTTTACTCCAGGTTCTCCGATCTATCTCGTAGTAATTCTTTGGGCTTCATCTTCCATGCAGTGAGAGAGAGGCTGCCTTGTCAACACTATTCCTCACCTGTGTCAGACATCCTTATCTTAACCTCTGAGAGTCATCTCACTGTTTTTGGCATCATCCAGTGTGTCTGTCCGTCGATGTAATGTTTACCGTGCCCACCCTGCTAAACCCAAATTCTGTCTTATCAGGAACTTACACCTGGTTGGGTAGAACTTAGCCTGACTTCCATCATTACCGTCATCTCTTTTCTACTTGTCTTGGTTAATCAACGCTGCCTTAAAAGTCTATCAGCGACGGCAAGTGAAGCCGTGGAACACCTAGGTTTCGAACGTTCATTCACCCTTGATACCCTGCTTCAATGCTCTGCCTTGCTTCACCCTTAATACCCTGCTTCAATGCTCTGCCTTGCTTCACCCTTGATATCCTGCTTCAGTGCTCTGGCTTGCTTCACCCTGATACCCTGCTTCAGTGCTCTGCCTTGCTTCACCCTTGATACCCTGCTTCAATGTTCTGCCTTGCTTCACCCTTGATACCCTGCTTCAATGCTCTGCCTTGCTTCACCCTTGATACCCTGCTTCAATGTTCTGCCTTGCTTCACCCTTGATACCCTGCTTCAATGCTCTGCCTTGCTTCACCCTTGATATCCTACTTCAATGCTCTGCCTTGCTTCACCCTTAATACCCTGCTTCAATGCTCTGCCTTGCTTCACTCTTGATATCCTGCTTCAGTGCTCTGGCTTGCTTCACCCTTATACCCTGCTCCAATGTTCTGCCTTGCTTCACCCTTGATACCCTGCTTCAGTGCTCTGCCTTCTTTCACCCTTGATACACTGATTCAATGCTCTGCCTTGCTTCACCCTTGATATCCTGCTTCAGTGCTCTGCCTTGCTTCACCCTGATACCCTGCTTCAGTGCTCTGCCTTGCTTCACCCTTGATACCCTGCTTCAATGTTCTGCCTTGCTTCACCCTTGATACCCTGCTTCAATGCTCTGCCTTGCTTCACCCTTGATATCCTACTTCAATGCTCTGCCTTGCTTCACCCTTGATACCCTGCTTCAATGTTCTGCCTTGCTTCACCCTTGATATCCTGCTTCAGTGCTCTGCCTTGCTTCACCCTGATACCCTGCTTCAATGCTCTGCTTTGCTTCACCCTTGATATCTTGCTTCAGTGCTCTGCCTTGCTTCACCCTTGATACCCTGCTTTAGTGCTCTGCCTTGCTTCACCCTTGATACCCTGCTTCAGTGCTCTGCCTACCTTCACCCTTGATACCCTGCTTCAATGCTCTGCCTTGCTTCACCCTTGATACCCTGCTTCAATGTTCTGCCTTGCTTCACCCTTGATACCCTGCTTCAATGTTCTGCCTTGCTTCACCCTTGATACCCTGCTTCAATGCTCTGCCTTGCTTCACCCTTGATACCCTACTTCAATGCTCTGCCTTGCTTCACCCTTGATACCCTGCTTCAATGCTCTGCCTTGCTTCACCCTTGATATCTTGCTTCAGTGCTCTGCATTGCTTCACCCTTGATATCCTGCTTCAGTGCTCTGCCTTGCTTCACCCTTGATACCCTGCTTTAGTGTCTCTGCCTTGCTTCACACTTGATACCCTGCTTCAGTGCTCTGCCTTGCTTCACCCATGATACCCTGCTTCAATGTTCTGCCTTGCTTCACCCTTGATACCCTGCTTCAATGTTTTGCCTTGCTTCACCCTTGATACCCTGCTTCAATGTTCTGCCTTGCTTCACCCTTGATACCCTGCTTCAATGCTCTGCCTTGCTTCACCCTTGATACCCTGCTTCAATGCTCTGCCTTGCTTCACCCTTGATACCCTGCTTCAATGCTCTGCCTTGCTTCACCCTTGATACCCTGCTTCAATGCTCTGCCTTGCTTCACCCTTGATACCCTGCTTCAATGCTCTGCCTTGCTTCACCCTTGATACCCTGCTTCAATGCTCTGCCTTGCTTCACCCTTGATACCCTGCTTCAATGTTCTGCCTTGCTTCACCCTTGATACCCTGCTTCAATGTTCTGCCTTGCTTCACCCTTGATACCCTGCTTCAATGTTCTGCCTTGCTTCACCCTTGATACCCTGCTTCAATGCTCTGCCTTGCTTCACCCTTGATACCCTGCTTCAATGCTCTGCCTTGCTTCACCCTTGATACCCTGCTTCAATGTTCTGCCTTGCTTCACCCTTGATACCCTGCTTCAATGTTCTGCCTTGCTTCACCCTTGATACCCTGCTTCAATGCTCTGCCTTGCTTCACCCTTGATACCCTGCTTCAATGCTCTGCCTTGCTTCACCCTTGATACCCTGCTTCAATGTCTGCCTTGCTTCACCCTTGATACCCTGCTTCAATGCTCTGCCTTGCTTCACCCTTGATACCCTGCTTCAATGCTCTGCCTTGCTTCACCCTTGATACCCTGCTTCAATGCTCTGCCTTGCTTCACCCTTGATACCCTGCTTCAATGTTCTGCCTTGCTTCACCCTTGATACCCTGCTTCAATGTTCTGCCTTGCTTCACCCTTGATACCCTGCTTCAATGTTCTGCCTTGCTTCACCCTTGATACCCTGCTTCAATGCTCTGCCTTGCTTCACCCTTGATACCCTGCTTCAATGCTCTGCCTTGCTTCACCCTTGATACCCTGCTTCAATGCTCTGCCTTGCTTCACCCTTGATACCCTGCTTCAATGTTCTGCCTTGCTTCACCCTTGATACCCTGCTTCAATGTTCTGCCTTGCTTCACCCTTGATACCCTGCTTCAATGCTCTGCCTTGCTTCACCCTTGATACCCTGCTTCAATGCTCTGCCTTGCTTCACCCTTGATACCCTGCTTCAATGTTCTGCCTTGCTTCACCCTTGATACCCTGCTTCAATGCTCTGCCTTGCTTCACCCTTGATACCCTGCTTCAATGCTCTGCCTTGCTTCACCCTTGATACCCTGCTTCAATGCTCTGCCTTGCTTCACCCTTGATACCCTGCTTCAATGCTCTGCCTTGCTTCACCCTTGATACCCTGCTTCAATGTTCTGCCTTGCTTCACCCTTGATACCCTGCTTCAATGTTGCCTTGCTTCACCCTTGATACCCTGCTTCAATGCTCTGCCTTGCTTCACCCTTGATACCCTGCTTCAATGCTCTGCCTTGCTTCACCCTTGATACCCTGCTTCAATGCTCTGCCTTGCTTCACCCTTGATACCCTGCTTCAATGTTCTGCCTTGCTTCACCCTTGATACCCTGCTTCAATGCTCTGCCTTGCTTCACCCTTGATACCCTGCTTCAATGCTCTGCCTTGCTCTATGACCCTGCAAGAGTGCCATGCATCAACGCGAGTAACACCACCAACACCGACAAACATATTTCTGCAACAAGATCACCTGCTGATCAACATTTGCTGCCGGGAATCAACACTTCGTGCTCGCCCCTGTATCGTATTTTACGTTGCTTTGGTTATGGTCAATTTAAAGTATATTTCATAAGTTTCTCCAGCTATGTTTTATAGAGTTGCATTTCAAGTTTCATTTTTTTTTGTATAATAAACTAGTACTTCAAGTGTGTGGTAACCGACAGCTTTACCAACTCTTATAGTTTATTATCTTATATTATAACTCACGAAATCGTAATAATACGATTGTAAACAAACCAGGGAACGGGTGGGGATAGAACCCGTGGCGAGTGAGTCGTAAAACTCCAGGCCAGTGCGTAAGCATGAGGGCCCTGATGTGTTCTCCAAGCATGAGGGCCCTGATGTGTTCTTCAAGCATGAGGGCCCTGATGTGTTCTCTAAGAATGAAGGCCATGATATGTTCTTCAAGCATGAGAGCCCTGATGTGTTCTCCAAGCATGAAGGCCTTGATGTGTTCTTCAAGCGTGAGGGCCCTGATGTGTTCTCCAAGCATGAAGGCCCTGATGTGTTCTCCAAGCATGAAGGCCTTGATTGTTCTTCAAGCATGAGGCCCTGATGTGTTCTCTAAGAATGAAGATCATGATGTGTTCTTCAAGCATGAGAGCCCTGATGTGTTCTCCAAGCATGAAGGCCCTGATGTGTTCTCCAAGCATGAGGGCCCTGATGTGTTCTCCAAGCATGAAGGCCTTGATGTGTTCTTCAAGCATGAGGGCCCTGATGTGTTCTCTAAGAATGAAGATCATGATGTGTTCTTCAAGCATGAGAGCCCTGATGTGTTCTCCAAGCATGAAGGCCCTGATGTGTTCTCCAAGCATGAGGGCCCTGATGTGTTCTCCAAGCATGAGGGCCCTGATGTGTTCAAGCGTGAGGGCCCTGATGTGTTCTCCAAGCATGAGAGCCCTGATGTGTTCTTCAAGCATGATGGCTCTGATGTGTTCTACAAGCATGAGAGCCCTGATGTGTTTATCAAGCATGAGGGCCCTGATGTGTTCTCCAAGCAAGAGAGCTCTGATGTGTTCTCCAAGCAAGAGGGCCCTGATGTGTTCTTCAAGCGTGAGGGCCCTGATGTGTTCTTACAGCATGAAGGCCCTGATGTGTTCTTCAAGCATGAGGGCCCTGATGTGTTCTTCAAGCAAGAGAGCTCTGATGTGTTCTCCAAGCAAGAGGGCCCTGTGTTCTTAAACATGAGGGCCCTGATGTGTTCTTCAAGCATGAGGACCGTGATGTGTTCTTCAAGCAAGAGGGCCCTGATGTGTTCTCCAAGCATGAGAGCCCTGATGTGTTCTCCAAGCATGAGGGCCCTGATATGTTCTTCAAGCATGAGGGCCCTGATGTGTTCTCCAAGCTGACTGACAACTAGTGGAGCCTCGCCTGACTAATAGCCAGTGAAGCCTCGCCTGACTGATAACCAGTGAAGCATTGCCTGACTAATAACCATTGAAGCCTTGCCTGACTAATAACCAGTGAAGCCTCGTCTGACTAATAACCAGTGAAGCCTTGCCTGACTAATAACCAGTGAAGCCTCGTCTGACTAATAACTAGTGAAGCCTCGTCTGACTAATAACCAGTGAAGCCTTGCCTGACTAATAACCAGTGAAGCCTCGTCTGACTAATAACCAGTGAAGCCTTGCCTGACTAATAACCAGTGAAGCCTTGCTTGACTGATAACCAGTGAAGCCTCGCCTGACTGATAACCAGTGAAGCCTTGCCTGACTAATAACCAGTGAAGCCTTGCTTGACTGATAACCAGTGAAGCCTCGCCTGACTGATAACCAGTGAAGCTTTGCCTGACTAATAACCATTGAAACCTCGCCTGAGTAACGAGATGGTCGAGGCGTCTTGATTTAGGGGTTCAAAAGGTTCATCAGCGTTTCAGAAGCAATGTTCCAGAACACCTCTTTGTAAAACGTCTCTTCCTCCTTCTTGGAGAGATAGAGAGGCGTGAATGGCTGGAAGGAGGGAGGAGGGAAGACGAGGGGGAGGGAGGGAGGAATAGAAACGAAAGGATGGAGGAATAGGAATGTAAGGAATCAGGGAGAAATGGGGAAGGAATGGAGGTAGTGAGAAATAGAGATGTGAGGAAAGAAGGATTATGGGGATGTAAGGAAGGAGGGAGGAAGGGAGGGCAAGAAAACAAGGATGGTCACCCTTAATTGGGAGACACTGAAGCAAGGAGAGAGGACTGGGGCATGATAAGGGGTAGGTGTGAGTGCTGGGGAGAAGGGAGAGGGTGAGGGCTGGGGAGGAGGGAGAGGGGTGAGGGCTGGGGAGGAGGGAAGGGGTGAGGGCTGGGGAGGAGGGAGAAGAGTGAGGGCTGGGCAGGAGGGAGAAGAGTGAGGGCTGGGTATTAGGGAAGGGGTGAGGGCTGGGGAGGAGGGAAAAGAGTGAGGGCTGGGCAGGAGGGAGAAGAGTGGGGGCTGGGCAGGAGGGAGAAGAGTGAGGGCTGGGGATTAGGGAAAGGGGTGAGGGCTGAGGAGGAGGGAGAAGAGTGAGGGCTGGCTAGGAGGGAGAAGAGTGAGGGCTGGGGAGGAGGGAAAAGAGGGCTGGGGAGGAGGGAGAAGAGTGAGGGCTTGGAAGGAGGGAGAAGAGTGAGGGCTGGGCAGGAAGGAAAGGGAAGACTTATTTTTAACAAAATTGGAAGTGTACTGCTGCACTATTCTGTGTGATAGTTACACAGTGGGAACATCACCAGTGGGCTCCTACACTATTCTGTATGATAGTTACACAGTGGGAACACCAGTAGTGTGCTGCTACACTATTCTGTGTGATAGTTACACAGTGGGAACACCAGTAGTGTGCTGCTGCACTATTCTATATGATAGTTACACAGTGGGAACACCAGTAGTGTGCTGCTGCACTATTATATATGATAGTTACTCAGTGGGAACACCACCAGTGGTCTGCTACACTATTCGTTATGATTAAACAGTGGGAGGAGAGGCTAGACATATTTTCGTGGCTTAAGATTTCCTTATAACACGATTGTAAACAAACCAGGGAACGGGTGGTGTTTGAACATATGGCGAGTGAGTTTGTTTGATATCGTGTTATTACGATTTCGTGAGTCATGATGGCGGCTTTGAGGGGACTTGAGCTAGAGTACGTCAAGGCCACGCTGGTGGGTAATTCATCTGTATAAACATGCACTTCTGGTCACAGTGGTGGCCCGTGTTAACCTCCCTATGGTGTATAAATATACCTATTTGGATGAATTTTATTGTAGCCAGCTAGCCCAGTGGCTTACGTACTGGCCTGGAGTATTACGACTCACTTGTCCTGACTTCGAGTCCCACCCGTTCCCTGGTTTGTTTCCTTGTTATATTCTATCACGCAGGATGGTGCTCATACACGGTGGAAATGTATTCATCTAAGCTGGAACACATCTGTAGTGTCAGCCTGAGCTGGGAGACTTCAGTGTCAGTTTGAACTGGGAGACTTCAGTAGTGTCGGTCTGAGCTGACAGACTTCAGTAGTGTCAGCCTGAGCTGACAGACTTCAACTTGAGACACCTAAAATGGAGGCGTGTAGCAAATCATATTTTAGCAGAGATCACCCCAGGAGGCAGCTCAGATGAAAATTCACACACACACGAGCTATTAAATCTCTGCACCAAATTCACCTTAAACCAGCAATTATTAGAGCCTTATAAGACTAGAAAATACGCTGGACCTCATCTTCACTAACAACGACGATCTGATACGTAATATAACCGTATCAAAGACAATACACTCAGATCACAACATAATAGAGGTACAGACATATATTCACAGGGCTCCTGACCAGCAAAATGTGATCAGTCATGAGGGTGTCTTCACAAAATTCAATTTCAATAACAAAAACATACAATGGGAACAAGTCAACCATGTCCTAAATGAAGCAAGCTGGGAAGATATCCTAAACAACTTGGATCTGAACCTTTGCCTAAAAAAAATAAACTCTGTGGTTCTTGAGATCTGTTCTAGGCACATTCCATTAAGACAAAGAAAGAGAAGATGTAAACTAGAAAGAGAGAGATGCTCCCTATACAGACGAAGGCGAAGAGTCACAGAACTGCTGAGAGGGCCCAATATATCTGAAATACGAAGGGAGGGACTAGTTAATGAAATTGCAAATATCGAATTTAAGCTGAAGGAATCTTACAGGAGACAAGAATCGCAGGAAAAACTAAAAGCCATAAAGGAAATTAAAAGAAAAACTTCCTCTTTCATGCCAAATCTAAGGGAAAAACAACATCCAGTATTGAGCCCCTGCTTAGGCGGGATGGGACATACACAGATGACAGCGAGCAGCTTCCTAGGCTAAGGGTCGACAATCCAAATCAATTCTTTATGAACGAGACCCAAAATTTAGTCATCTCAAAAATCTCAAGACTTTGAAACGGCAATAAATGACATGCCCATGCACTCTGCCCCAGGCCCAGACTCATGGAACTCCGTGTTCATCAAGAACTGCAAGAAACCCCTGTCGCGTGCCTTCAGCATTCTATGGAGAGGGAGCATGGACACAGGGGTCATCCCACACTCACTAAAAACGATAGACACAGCCCCACTCCACAAAATTGGCAGTAAAGCAATTGCAAAGAACTACAGACCGATAGCACTAACATCCCATATCATAAAAATCGCCAACCACCTAGATACCCATCAATTACACAACCCAGGGCAACACGGGTTTAGAGTAGGTCGCTCCTGCCTGTCCCAGCGACTGGACCACTATGACAAGGTCCTGGATGCTGTAGAGGATAAACATAATACTGATGTAGTATACACAGACTTTGCAAAAGCTTACGACAAGTGTGACCATGGTGTAATAGCGCACAAAATGCGTGATAAAGGAATAACAGGAAAAGTTGGTAGATGGATTTATAACTTCCTGACAAATAGAACACAAAGAGTAATAGTAAACAGAGTAAAGTCTGAGGCAGCTATGGTGAAATGCTTTTTTCCACAAGGCACAGTACTCCCTCCCACTCTATTCCTCATCCTCATATCTGACATAGACAGAGATGTGAGCCATAGCTCCGTGTCTTCCTTTGCAGATGACAGTGTCGTCCATCGAAGACACTGCAAGACTCCAAGTGGACATCAACCAAATCCTCAAATGGGCCACCCAAAACAATATGAAGTTCAATGAAGATAAATTTCATCTACTCAGATATGAAAAACTTCAGGAAATTTAAACTGTACTTAGCTCAGACCTGACCTGTACTTAGCTTTGACCTGACCTGTACTTAGCTCTGTGAAGACGTGTCTTGTGTGCTCTCTGTGAATCTGAAGATGATGTCCTTTCTTGAGCTACTCTACCAGCAACTAAAGGAAGAACTGAGGGTAGCTAAGCTTGAGATACAGCGACTGACTGAGGAAAACAAGAGGATTCGTAGTAATCCTCCTGTTGAGAATCCTCAAGCCAAGAAAGGAACCTGGACAGTGGCTGGAATGCATGGGACAAAGTTAAGGATCAAGAGGATGGATGGACAGGTAGAATCAACGAAGATCCAGGAAACTGTTGTGGAAACATCGAACCGATTCTCAGTGTTACCCGATGAATGTGAGTCGACTACTGGGAACATCACGACGAACGATACCAAGGAAGGTAAGAACATTGTTCTTGTTGGGGATAGTCAGATTAGGTACATGGATAGGGCCTCCTGCTTGAATGATAAGTAGGGACGAGGTTTGCTTTCTGGGGCTGGGCAGGATAGTTAGCCGTCTGGACGACATCATGAGGTAATGGGACAATCCTATTATCTGTCTCAGTGCTGAGCAACGTGTTGGCAACGTAGAGTGAGGACCTGACTAGCAGGTATAGGTCAGCAATAGACATAATTAGAAAGAAGGGTGGGAACCCTGTCATATGTGGTATTTTGCCAAGGATAGGAGTTGGAAATGAATGGTTGTACAGGGCAATTAGTGTCAATTGAGACTGAGAGAACTTATACACGGCAGACAGATAGAGACTGAGAGAACTTATAGAGGATAGATGGAGGAAAGAAATAGGGATGAAGGAAGATAAAGATGGATGTCACAGCTGGGGGGTGAGAGGGATGTCACAGCTGGGGGTGAGAGGGATGTCACAACTGGTGGGTGAGAGGGATGTCACAGCTGGGGGGTGAGAGGGATGTCACAGTTGGGGTGTGTGATGGATGTCACAGCTGGAGGTGAGAGGGATGTCACAGCTGGGGGTGAGAGGGATGTCACAACTGGGGGTGAGAGGGATGTCACAGCTGGTGGGTGAGAGGGATGTCACAGCTGGTGGGTGAGAGGGATGTCACAGCTGGTGGGTGAGAGGGATGTCACAGCTGGGGGGTGAGAGGGATGTCACAGCTGGGGGGTGAGAGGGATGTCACAGCTGGGGGGTGAGAGGGATGTCACAGCTGGTGGGTGAGAGGGATGTCACAGCTGGGGGGTGAGAGGGATGTCACAGCTGGAGGTGAGAGGGATGTCACAGCTGGGGGGTGAGAGGGATGTCACAGCTGGGGGGTGAGAGGGATGTCACAGCTGGGGGTGAGAGGAATATTACACGAAAGGGAAAGTGGTTGGCGGCTGTGTATAAAAAACGAGGCTGAGACAAACACAAAAACGAGCGGAAAACACACGCAAAAAAGTTATGTACGAACATTTAGGACCTTAACACAGTGTGTGTGTGTGTGTGTGTGATGTGTGTGTGTGTGTGTGTGTGTGTGTATGTGTGTGTGTGTGTGTGTGTGTGTGTATGAGGATGTATGTGTGTGTGTATGTGTGTGTGTGTGTATGTGTGTGTGTATGAGTATGTATGTGTGTGTGTTAGTTACCATTTTGTCCTAGGCACATGTCGATTTGACACTAGGCCTGTTGTATGTATGTGTGAGTGTGTGTGTGTGTGTAAGGAAACACTTCGAAATGTTTCCGCCCCGCCGGGAATAGAACCCGGGCCCTCCGTGCGTGAAGCGAGAGCTGTGTGTGTGTGTGTGTATGTATATGTATGTATGTGTGTGTGTGTATGAGTATGTATATGTGTGTGTGAGTGTGTGTGTATGAGTATGTGTGTGTGCGTGAGTGTGTGTGTACTCACCTAGTTGTGGTTGCGGGGGTCGAGTCATAACTCCTGGCCCCGCCTCTTCACTGGCCGCTACTGGGTCACTCTCCCTGCGCCATGAGCTTTATCATACCTCTTCTTAAAGCTATGTATGGAACCTGCCTCCACTACATCGCTTCCCAAACTATTCCACTTCCTGACAACTCTGTGACTGAAGAAATACTTCCTAACATCCCTGTGATTCATCTGAGTCTTCAACTTCCAACTGTGTCCCCTTGTTGCTGTGTCCCATCTCTGGAACATTTTGTCTCTGTCCACCTTGTCAATTCCTCTCAGTATCTTATATGTCGTTATCATGTCCCCCCTATCTCTCATGTCCTCCAGTGTGTGTGTGTGTGTGTGTGTGTGTGTGAGAGTGTGTTCACCTAATTGTACTCACACCTAATTAAGGTTGCAGAGATCGAGTCATAGCTCCTGGCCCCGCCTCTTCACTGGTCGCTACGAAGTCACTCCCTCCATGAGCTTTACCATACCTCTTCTTAAAGCTATGTATGGATCCTGCCTAAACTACATCACTTTTCAGACTATTCCACTTCTCGACAACTCTATGACTGAAGAAATACTTCCTAACATCCCTTTGACTCATCTGGGTCTTCAGTTTCCAATTGTAACCCCTTGTTGCTGTGTCCCATCTCTGGAACATCCTGTCTTTGTCCATCTTGTCAATTCCTCGCAGTATTTTATACGTTGTTATCATGTCTCCCACTAACCCTCATGTTCTCTAGTGTCGTCAGGTCTATTTCCTTTAACCTTTTTCGCAGGAAATTCCCCTTAGCTCTGGAACTAGTCTTGTTGCAAACCTTTGCACTTTCTCTAATTTATTGACGTGCTTGACCAGGTATGGGTTCCAGACTGGTGCTGCATACTCTAATATGGGTCTGATGTACACGGTGTACAGAGTCTTGAACGATTCCTTACTGAGGTATCGGAACGCTATTCTCAGATTTTGCCAGGCTCTCACATGCTGCAGCAGTTATCTGGTTGATGTTCGCCTCAGGAGATGTGCTCGGTATTATACTCACCTCAAGATCCTTTTTCTTGAGTGAGGATTGCAAACTTTGGCTACCGCAAGACTCCAAGCGGACATCAACCAAATCTTCAAATGGGCCACTCAAAACATTATAAAGTTCAACGAGGAGAAATTTCAACTACACAGATATGGAAAACTTGAGGAAATTAAAAATGTATCAGGGTATACGACAAATTCTAACCATACAATAGAGCGAAAAAGTAATGTGAAGGACCTGGGAGTGATAATGTCAGAGGATCTAGCCTTCAAAGACCACAACAATGTATCTCCCGCATCTGCTATTAAAATGATAGGATGGATAATGAGAACCTATAAAACTAAGGACGCCAAGCCCATGATGATTCTTTTCAAATTACTTGTTCTTTCTAGGATGGAATACTGCTGTACACTAACTGCCCCCTTCAAGGCTGGCGACATTGCAGACCTGGAGAGTGTACAAAGAACTTTCACGGCACACATGAGTACGATAAGGCACCTAAATTACTGGGAACGGTTGAAGGTCCTTGATCAGTATTCCCTGAAACGCAGGCGAGAGAGATACATGATAATATACACTTGGAAGGTCCTGGAGGGATTGGTACCAAACCTGCACACGAAAATCACTCGCTATGAAAGCAAAAGACTCCGCAGGAGATACAACATTCCCCCAATGAAAAGCAGGGGCGCCACGAGTACATTGAGAGACAACACAATAAGTGTCCGGGGCCCAAAATTGTTCAACTGCCTCCCAGCATACATAAGGGGGATTACCAATAGACCCCTGGCTGTCTTCAAGAAGGCACTGGACAGGCACCTGACCAGCCGGGCTGTGGTTCACACGTCAGTTTGCGTGAGGTTATCAGTAACAGCCTGGTTGATCAGACCCTGATCCACCATGAGGCCTGACCTCAGACCAAGCCGCGGGGGCGTTGACCCCCAAAACTCTCTCCAGGTAACCCTAGCCTATAATCTGTCTGCGGTCTTCTTTGTGCTTCCCCTATCTTCATGACTTGACATTTGGCGGGGTTAAATTCAAGGAGCCATTTTCTGGATCAGGCTTGTAGCCTGTCCAGGTCGCTTTGTAGTCCTGCCTGATCCTCATCTAACTTAATTCTCCTCATTAACTTCACATCATCTGCGAACAGGAACACTTCTGAGTCTATCCCTTCCATCATGTCATTCACATACACCAAAAACAGCACTGGTCCTAGGACTGACCCCTGTATGTGAGTGTGTGTATACTCACCTATTTGTGGTTGTAGGGGTCGAGACTCAGCTCCTGGTATGTGTGTATGTGTGCGTGTGTGTATATGTGTGTGTGTGTGTGTATGTGTGTGTGTGTGTTTGTATGTATGTGTGTGTTTGTATTTATGTGTGTGTTTGTATGTATGTGTGTGTATGCGAGTGTGAGTATGTGTGTTTGTGTTAATTGCTACAGCAGCATACGAACGAAGGCATGCATGTGAGCACAAAGATAGGCATACACGCATGCACGCACGCAAGCGCAAACACACACACACACACAACAGCCCCGGTGGCCTGGTGGCTAAAGCTCTCGCTTCACGCACGGAGGGCCCGGGTTCAATTTCCAGCGGGGCGGAAACATTTCGAAGTGTTTCCTTACACACACACACACACACACACACACATACAACAGGCCTAGTGTCTAATCGACATGTGCCTAGGACAAAATGGTAACTAACACACGCACGCACGCACGTACAAATACACCCACACAAAAACACATGTACGCACACACGCACGCACAAACATACACTTGCACGCACTAGCATACACAAACATGTACTCACATGTACGCACAAACATACACCCACGAACGCACAAACATACACTCGCATTCACAAACATATACAGACGCACTTACAAAAACACA